>JALDNG010000041.1:6475000-6712500 GCA_024349245.1 Neodontobutis hainanensis
AGAACTAAATGCTCGTGCTTGGTATGGTGACCTGCAAACAAGGGAAAGGGTGTATGACATTTACTTCAACTGCTTAAGCACAAGCTAAAACCAAAAAGAGATAATAATAGTTTAACATGCTAACAGTAGTTTAAATGGTAAATGGCATGCATTTATATAGCACTTTTTGGTACCCCTGGGCACCCAACTGTTCATGTGTGGGTGCCCAGGGTCACACTGTGGTGGTTAGCTACCTCTGTAGCCACAGCTGCCCTGGGACAGACTGACGGAGGCTGCAGTACCAACAGTGCCGACAGCCTCTCCAACCACCACCAGTTTAAGCCTGTTGTTGACTTGGACCTCAAATCACACTGAAAGACACTAAACAGACATGTACAAATACAATTTGTCATCATTATTATTATTATTATTATTATTATTATTATTATTATTATTATTATTATTATTATTATGCAGAGTCTGTCCCATTTTTCTCTTTTAAGTCACTTTTATAGATTGGATGCTAATATAACACTTATTAGTAGATTCTTTGTCTTGTTGCCCATATTCACCAAAACTAAGCATAAGCTTTTTTTACATTCTCTAACTTTTCTAGATGCTAAAATGAGAAACTAACGCCATTTCCTAATATATAATTATGGAGAGTGGCCAAGTAGGCGTGGCTTTCAGTTGGTGATGCACTGAATCTGTGGCGCCTATACTACAAAAACACATCACAGTTAAGGTGGTGTGAGAGCAAATAGGACATAAGCTAGATAAACTAGTGGTGGTTATTTGGATGAACAGTATTTGAAATCGCTAGATACTGAAAGAAACTCATTTGTAATTGTAATAAAAGGTAGAAATGTTGTCTCAGCTTGTACAAGTTGTTATGTGTTTCAAAGAACAGTGCCAATTTAATTTAATGGTGCCAAATAACTGCCACAGCACTATGCATATTTTATTACAACCCACTCAATCTGCTAAAGTAATTACTCGGGTATTGACATTTATAATGTCTGCAGTGTCACTTCTATTTGTGCTTAATCACAAAACAAATAAATCAGTGATTAACAGCAGTTCAGAGGGTTTATGACAAAGTTGCTTTAGTGAATCACTGGTGACCTTTGCAGAGTGGATTAGCATGCGAGCTAATGAAAATATTAGCCCAGGAGATGGTGCATTATGTAGTGTTCTCTTCAGCCCTGTAAGCCATTATGTTGCTGAGATTTGCATTACATTTGTACTGTGCAGTGTTCACTGACCTGTGAGAGGCTGCGAGGGGTGGAGAGGTGACAGAACCAGGCAGCAGGAGAGAGGAAGAGGTTGCTGCAGGAAAGAAAGAAACAAAAGATAGTATATTATTTATCTACTGTGGATGTAAGTCTACATTATTTATTCTCATAGGCAACACTTTCAGGTCCTTGCCACTGACACAATTACTTTTTAACTGTTAATACTGTACAGAAACACAGTGTGAAACTCATGGTATATTGTTTGCATTTGACAACTTAAATTTGAATTTAATTTAATGATGCGATATGCAGGATTTATTAGCAAAGAAGTTTTTGCCACCCTCCACATTTTCCTGTCCGAGTGAGCACTGCTGGCCAAAGTGCAAATCAATTTTGACTCTAAGACATCAGAGACAGTCACATTTGCCACAGCATAACATCATGAGCAGATACGCCCATGAGTAACACAACCTATTTCCAGCAAGAATGAGGACAGCCTTTTTGAATCAAGGGAGAAATGCTGCATTAAATATTATTAATCTTATTGAAATAGTTTGAACTCTGTGGGCGTAGCACTGCAGCAAATTTAGAGGAAGGCACTATAACATCGTCACAAATATGAAATTATTTAAACATTGGAAAAATGGATGTAACTTCAGGTCACCTACTGAGCATCACAAAGGTTCACAATTGTGATCACAGAACTGTTATGAAGACATTTTTTCTCAGAATTGCAAACCAGCAGGTTCAACCTACATTCACCAAACCTATTATACAAATACACACAAACAAACTCTTTTACGTTTTCTATGAAGTGGCTCTACCATTTTGCTAACTTTGTTTTGTGGCTAATCAGTGTGTGCAAATACATTCACATCAGATATCTCCTAGAGGGTTGTAAATGTGTAAAAATATGGACTTAAAATAAATCCAGAACAGGTTTGACAATGGAAGTATGTCCCGCTTTTACATTCCTCTGTCGGACAGTTCCCCGCCCTGAACAAACTCCATTACTAATGTGTTTGTTCCCAGTGTGGTTTGAGTCATTGTGCCTCCATGAGCTTTTAGTCCTCTGTGCCTCTAATGGAGAATGCTGTCTCCTCCACCTTGCAACAATGATTTAATCACACAAATAGGCCACTGCCCCAATCACCTTGGTGTGTATGTGGAAAGTGTATTGTCCGATATGTGTGCGTTTTTTAGGTCTGGCTGCATGGTTTTGGAGAGTGGCCTGAGGATGAAACTGCAGTGTACAACAGAGAATGTCCTATGCCATTGGGTTTATCCTTATATACTGTTTTTATACTGTATTTTGTTTGTGTTTTGAGTGTCTCTTTGCTGTTCTCATTTTCAAATGGGGAATTTGGGGTCAGCATGTTCAAATCAGATTTGAATATCAATGCAGTTGCCTGAGGTTGCATGGTGCATACGTGGTGAGATAAAATACAGGATTTAATTTTGAAACTAAGATGTAGCTCATGTTTCTTGTATTGACACAGAAACCTATTCACTTCTTTCTCTGCTAACATGGTAACCCCATTCACAGTGGCTTTTAAGAAAACATCTGGTGCCTTTCTACGGAGCTCATCATCGTTTCTTATCACCTTCAGTGGGTTTATTGAATTTGGTATCTGCAGAAAGTAGCGTCATGTTTTTTCAACCATAGAAACATGTTTCAAAGGATTACACAAAGACTTTGTGATTTTAGATTCTAACTTGGATTGCAAGCTTGGTGTGAAGAAAAGCATATGTATAAAATCTTTGAACACTGACAAGCATAACACTTTAGACAATATTAGAAATAGTTACTCACTGTGCATATGATTAATGCTTTGAATCTTCAAATTTTTTTTTTACTGCAATAACAATTAATTATCATAGGGCTAATGGAGAAGACAACCATATTGATAATATGTAGGTAAAGATGAATAAAATGTATTCCTAAAGCACAACTAAACTACTACATACACTTAAGCCAAAACATCCTCACCAGAGAGTTACATGCAATGCAGATGTTTGTCATTATAAACATCTGTTGCTTTCTGTTACAAACAGAATTGGGTAAAAGGGTTTTTATCCACGCTGCACCTTATGCATGGAATACTGTATGTTACAGAAACAAAATTAGTTAAGTTTCTTTTAAATCTAAAATGTTTGTTTATTTGTCTCTTCCTGTTATTTGGTCTTTGTGTGTAATAATGTCACTGTGTTTTGTATTTTCTTCTGCCTATCTTGGCCAGGACTCCCTTGCAAAATAGGTTTTTTTCCTTGTTAATTAAAGGTTAACCATTTAAACCCGAGCCTGTTTTATGGTGTGTCTGCTTGAAAAGGACATGTCCACAGTAAATTGACTGTATCCTTGCAACTACAAGGTGTATTTCAATAATTCTGGAGTCAAAATGAAGGGGGCATTTGTGAGATTTCCCAGAAGGATTTTTTTTTCAATGTGCATGTTACAGTTTCAGAATAAATCAAGGTGGAAAACAGCAAAATAAACCAAAAAACATTTCCTCCTAAAATAAAAAAATATATTTGGAATAATATTCCTTCAGATGAAGGCAGTTGCAGCTCAAACACTATTTTAAATTACAGCCAAACATGTCACCATTTACCTGCCTCTAATATGATTCTTCTAATGTGAAACAAACAAAAACTATTAAGATTTTTATGAAATGGTCACTCCATTATAAAGAATAGGGCAGAATTATATGTGCTTGTAGCTGAGTTTAAGAGATGTGCTTCTTTGCCATCATTTTCTGAGTGTCTGAATGCCTATATTTGGGCTCCCATGTGAAAACATGTGAAAAGGACCCCAATTAAAATAAACAAAGTTTATATGCAGTCAACAAATCTTAAAACAGAAGAAGAAAAGACTGACTGGGATTGCACAAATTGAGTACACCGTAATTAAGATACCTCTAGGTGTACCACATGGCTGTACATTAGGGCCTTTTTTTTTACCTCCAGATGGAGAAATTGAGTGGGAAATTGAGCATGTATATTTCAGTTCTGTACATAGAGAATGTTTTTTAGGAGTTTCCCATGGCTGTTACTCAGGGACTTTGTTGTTTTGCTTCTTTAGAGACACATCAAAGCTTACTCAAAAGTGTGATTTGATATTATTGTGCTTGTCACATTGAAACATTTTCAAACTCTAGATGCCTTGAGTTTTTGTTTGTTTTCCCGTAGGAAGCCTCCCTCTGTGTATTCAGTTTATAAAAAAGACCTGCAGAAAGTGAGAACTAAATGAGAGAAACAGCCCAAGAGCAATAGCAATGCAGAGACAGTGACCATTCAAAAGTGAGTTGTTGAAAAAGAAGTAAAGAACAAGGAGAGAATTTTCCCGAGGCTGTGTTTATGATCAAACAGATAAACAGAGAAGAAGCAGGACAGAACGCACTTGCGAATAGGTTTGATGATTTATGGCCCATGCAGATGAAAAGCTCACAGCTCTGGGCTTTTGTCTTGTCTCACTAATCCCCTCTGCACCCCCTTCTCTGCCTTCCTTAAGCTCATATCCTTCCCCTAACATTCTAAGCCTTGGTTTTCCCAGCATCCTCCTGTCTCTGTCCTACAGCTGCTTCATAACTGCACTCCTGCTCCCTTTAGCTTCTCCTGTATAAATTTTCACACTCATTTGAACATCGTCTGCTCTCCTATTACCGCCTCTAGCACATAAATCCTGCCCCCTGCGCCCCCTTCACCCCAGTGACGTGACCCGCCCCCCTCCCCTCTCACTATGATCCTGTTAAAGCTTCATGTCAGCATTAGTGTCTGTTCACACAGCACTGTGCTACACATTAAGGCAGACAGGCATGTACCAGGCTGGGAGCTAAAGGCAGACAAAGTCTAGGTCAGCATCTGTCCAGCTGGCCGGTGGAGCAGTACACAAAGATGTGGGGGCTAATAATAAATCACAATCATGGCTATTGTTCATAAAATAATTAATATATAAATTCACGGAAGACTCGTGTAAATCTACTCTGTTATCTTCAGAATAGTCCATGCAATGTTACAGAGGAATCAGCAAATTGAAGAAATATTAAAGGGTATGTCATAATAATTCATAATTAATGGTCGAAACAACAGCAGTGTTACCACCGTCCGACACACAGCAATGTGTAACTACTGCAAAGACTAACCAGACACCTTTACTTTGAAAATCATAAAACATTAACATTGTTTAAAGACATTATGCAAAAAGAATAATAATGTTTCACAAAATATAATACAGTTTTAATATAATACAGTTTTAGTCCATTTTTACTCATTTAAACTACTTACAGCACAAAGCCAAACCAACAAGCCCTGACTTCAACTCATGGAGCCTTTATTCACATTCATTGCATTAAATGTATTATAGAGTGGCCAGCCAGACCCATTCAAATAATTTCCCACTGAAATCAAATGTACCTGACCAATTATAATGGTTTACATGGGGCATTAATTAACTACCTCAAATGAATTTTTAGGGATGTTTCATGAATCCTATGAGGATCTAACCAAGATCATGCTATTATTTCAAACTTCTATCTCAGTCACTTTCCTTTGCTGCACCTGCCCACTGTATCTGCTCCCATCCATCCTCCAGTGCGTTTCCCTGTCCCTGACCGTGGCATCTCCAGGGAACCCTTTATCTGTTGTGACCTCCCGTTCTGTTCCCATCACACTGTTTCCTTTCAAATCTGGTTCTTTTCCCATTTCCTCTCTCTGTGCTTCAAGGAGCCCAGCCTTCCCGTCCTGGCATCAGTTTGTTGGTTGCCAGGACAACCTCTCGAGCCAGGTTATTTATAGCATCGGAACAGCATGAGTCCCACACAATACAAGCTGGATGGATGAGTGTTTTTATTGTGATTGGGTTGATATACAGTATTTATTCTCGTGTTTGAACTTGATCTCAGAGAACAAGCTCTTCTGAACCTAGTCTCAGCTGAGCTGATTGACACAACTAGGCTATTTTAAGTTGGTCATATTGTCAATGTAGAGCCGATGTTAATACATTCATATTTGAGACATTTTTGTCTTTAGCACAAACTAAGAACAACTTCTGGGCTGTGTTTTTATTTGTTATTATCGTCTCCTGTAACCCTGTTATCTTGCAATCGCTTAAGAGGTTTGTAGTTAACAAGGCAGCCAAGAGGTTGGGATTTTAAATTGCAAACACTCTCTAATTGACTTTACTGTGACTAACCCTGTGATAACCCTGTTATCATTTACACTGATCTGGTCTTGAATCTCAATCCTTAAAACACTTGCTTTTGGCTGCAACAGGTAGCTTTGATGCAACTTTTGTGTAACTTATATTGGGACTATACAGTATGCTGTAAATTTCCAGAATGTCTTCAAGTAAAACAAAATTTCTGTAAACTTTACCTTGACTAAAATAATTATGTGCAATTCTACCATAATACTCCATCTATCGGACCTATTATCCTCTTTAGGGAGACCCTTGTGCACTTGAAGAATCTGTAAAGGACAGGATGGGTTCGTGGCTGTACACTGAGAAGGAAATTGGAAAACATTTTGTAAACATTGCGCTTTTGGTAGTTTGTGTTGTCTGCTCATTGAGCAAGCTCAATCGTTAATATGCCATAACTTTTCATTTGAACTAAAGGATGAAAAATAAAATATAGTGGAGCAAACATAATATGAGAGTAGATAATGTAGCTTAGCCATTTAAAGAGGCAAGAAGATCACAAATGTATGGATGAAGTCCAAAAGAGAGGGAGATCAACACACGCAAAGCAATAGCAGCGACGCTGGTGTAGATTAAGCGTGACACACTCACAGCAGAGCAGTTCACTGCCAGGGCAGAGTGGACATGGTGACAGCTGAAGCTAAGGTATAGGAGATGGTGAAACGCTGTTTATTTTAGCTGTTTTACTGGAGATTTTAAAACTCCCTTTTCACCATTTCCAGTGTGACTAAAACTCCTGTCTATTAGTTTAATAATCTATAAGTCTAATCAGCAGAGTATCACAGACGTCTGCTGTAAACCTGCTCATATTGCTCTTATATAAACATTAAAGCTACAGAGCCTATAGTATTCAAAATATAATAACTACATAATAATTTAAACTCTACAGTAAATCATTATGAGCTACATTAGCACATTTCTCTTTGGTCTGGTTTGCTCTCTCCTCGGGAGCACAGTGAGAGAAGAAGTGTCACAAGAAAAGATAAAAAAAAATCAGTTGTACTTTGAATCATACAAAAGCGGCCATAGATCAATAACTTTTTTTCCTTCCCATTATCTCAATATAGCAAGTTAATTCTGTCGTTTTTGACAATATTTCTTGTCCTAAAAATTTTTCATAAATTGTTGATAAAATAATGTTGTTATAAAACAACATAATTAACTTATTACAATCAGATGATGGGAGGAAGGAAAGATATTGATCTACTGTATTGCCGCTTATGGCTTCCATAGAATCAGATGTCAGTACATCAATAAAAATATGACCACATGCAAGAGGGCGGCAGTAGCTCAGTGGTAGAGCTGCTGTCCTTCAACCAGCAGGTGGGTGGTTCAATCCCTGCTCAAAACATCATAACATCCAGCTCTCCCCCACAGTTCATACTGTTGTTGTGTCCTTGGGCAAGACACTTAACCCACCTTACCTCCAGTGGTCAGCTGTAACACTGGTTAAGCACTTTGAGTGCCTATCAGTTGGAAAAACACTAATAAAAAGAAGGTGCTAAGCTATTTTTTTTCTTCTTCATACTAAACTATACTTTATGTGTTCAACATGAAGCCAGAGCTTGTAGACCCTCCCACCTCAGTAAGTTCTAGTGTATGGAAACATTTTTCTTTCCCCGTTAGAACAAATCAAGATTTGTGTGCTGGCATTCTACCGAAATGTACCCAACTGAAATGTGACCTTTGTGTACCTTTACACCCTTATTTCAAAAGTGAGACAATGGGCAGCACAGTCTCTCTTTGTGTTTGATGCTGCTTGTGTTTGAGTATTGTAAATGTTTGTGTTTGGGAGGTTAGAAGGAGAGTGGATACCCTATATAACACATTGTTGAGCACAGAGTTTAGTCCCACTAGGTTTATCAGTTTATTAGCCATATTTTTGAGTAAAGACGATTTTTAGATCAGTTAAACCTGAGGGCTGTTCCATAAAACAGGCTCATCATAAGTCACTCTCAGTCACTGGAAACTTGAGCAGGTGGCTTAGCCTGGTTAAGACTTAAGGCTTAAGGTCAGGCTTAGCCCAAACATTTAGAGAATCACAGAACCTTTATCACAAAGTAAGGGCGCATTCATGTGGTCCTCGGAAACTCTGGAAAACGTTTTTCTGAGTAGATAAATGTCAGCTTGGAAATGGCTGCTTAAGTCGGAACAACAACTCAGAAACTCAATTTAGTTATGGTTGCACATTCATCCACATTTAAGATATTTTAACAACATCAATCATCAAGTATTTCATACCAGCAGTTTTGGACGTTAATAACTTGATAATGTGATAATATTATTTAGACATTTTTTCCCTTAGAGTTCCTTTTTCTGGAGATTTGTAAAGTGAAAGACAAAGTCACTTTTTGTGGAGTATTTTTCCTGAGTCATCATTAAAACAACACTTTGTAGCCTAAAGAGTTTAAATTCACCCGAATGTTTTGACGGTATATTTGCTCTCAGACTACACTTGGAGGAAATGAAACGTGCTTGGAGTAAAGTGATTACTCGTTGTTATGACGATGAAGAGGCTACAGCTCAGACTGCATCACATTATGAACCTTTTCATTGTCTGCTCTTTAGCTGTGTGTCTGTGTGTATGTGCATAAATACATCTCAATGGCCGAGTGCGAGTCTCTCCAGCAGCATTGATCACAGCCAGGGCTGGTGCTTCGCAGGCAGCCTGTTATACGTTACCATAGAAACGAGCCCATCGCTTAGGAGCCGCGGAGAAACCAAACACCATCCGATCAATAGGCTTCTGGAATAATGGGGGCCGTATAAACACACACACACACACACACACAACACACGACAGACTCAGTGAGCTCCATCGATGAGGAGACAGTTCGACAAATTCAGCCACTTATTTCAACACAGTGCAGTGGAATAGAGAGAGACAAGGACTGCTTTGAGACCCACCGAGACTCTGAAGAGAGTGCAGTTGGCAAACGGCTGAAGAAGGAGGTCTGGAGTGTGACTATTCTTTGACACAGGCTCAAAATATGTGTGGAAGTAAACTGACTCTCTCTAATAAAGAGGACAGACTGTGGACTGAAGGAGTAGAGGTCTGTAGCATGAAAATGAACATGTTTGACAGCTACATGCCACTTTATCTGTTTTATAAGAAATTATGAGATATAAAGTCATAGTACTCAAGACCAAGTAGAGTAGGAGACTTTTAAAATAGTTTGGTCTAATCTCAAAATCAAATGCACTCTTGGTGTCTTACACAAAGGACTCTTTATTGGGTTCTTAAAGGAGTCATCCCTTTCTCCACTTTTTATGCAATCATGGGTGAGCTCTTATAATTGTAGAATATAAAATTTACATGCGCTGGTCCTGATCTTGACTCACTCTCAGTCTCTAAAAGTAAATCAAGACCTTCTGTACTTGAAGAACATTATTCATGGGGTAAAGGAGAACAATACCACACCTACAATACTGCCTGAGCTCACAGGCTGTCTTTACGTGATAGTGAAACCTGATCTTCCTTTGTGTGTAATCCCCAGAGCAGGAGCACTGATGTTCAATACAGTAACAGAAATGTTTCAGTGTTACGCATTATTACACTGCCACTGTTGCATATAGTTTATGGGACTATACATTACCATTTAAATCAGAGCAGCAAGTCTGAGAAAATATAATAGCTATTAGTAATCCATCTTTAAAATCACATCAGTCTGCAACCACACATAGATCTGAGATACTTTTGATTTGCACGCTTCTAAATTCTGGGGATCCTTTGCCCAAACTCTCTAAACATTAGCAAAGAATCACTCCACTGATTAAAAATGTAACTCCAACAGAATGTAATCTATGAACCACTATTTTGTTCTTGAATTCTGCATTTTGTAAGTTGTATTTGTATGCGCTGGTGTGTCTAATATTGCACCTTTGAATAAAACCACAAAACCACATACAGTAGATGAAATGATGATATAAGAGGTATTTTTTGAGAAAATGTTCTTCTATTAAACTAAAGGTGGAAAATTTGTAAGTGGCGCTTTATTGCCAAGGTTGGTAGTTCACAACTAAACCTTGGTTGTTGTAGAAGTGGTATTTGTTTGATAAAGTAGGTCAGATATGTTTTTATTTTAATACTTTCATCTGAATCTGAAGCTTTACTTATCTTTGCTCACCTCTGACACCTCATGCTTTAAGCTACTGTGTTGAACTGCAAAGCTTTATTAAAGGAATATACTTATAAGTATCCAACCTGAAATAAAGCCTATCTGCTCTGTTGTGGATTGGCCCAGTTAAAGGGACTATATGTATTTAAGATATATTTTTAAGATCAAATAACTTTTTATTTGTCCATATATGAGCTAACCATAATGAAATTAGACAACTTCAACTTAGAGACCTTCATTGTTCAAAACTGTTGTCTCTATGACCCTGTAGGCTCATTTTGTTATAGTTTTTAAGGTATAAGTAGCCCTAGCCTATATCTGGGTTCAACTAGCCCCCTGCTGGTGCTGGGCGGTAATGACGTCAGATCGTACAGCACAAACCAGCCCAAACCAGCACAAACAAGTCACAAACAAACTAGATAGTTTTGAAGTCAATCTGCGTTTGATGGGGCCAACTTCACGGAGCTTGTTGCTCCGTTTACCCAGTCGTGCACATACGAGCGCACACCAGCGAGAGTGAGCAGGACACTGACTGCAGTTCTCCTAACAGCCACTGGTGTCAGTAACTGTTAGGCTTTTCTGAAAGTAACGCATAGTTCCTTTAAAGGTTTAATGACTGAAATGCATCGATGGCCTCTTAAATGTCAGAAGCTGCTTGTTTCCATAACTTTCACCTGAACTCTGTCTGGTCAACAAACTCTTTTTACCCTCCCAGGGCTACAGCTGTATGGATGACTTCTCTCTGTGCACTTTTAAACTCTAGTGAATAGACTGGAGAAAATACAGGGAGTCAGCTGGGTTTAAGATTCAGCATCTGCAACATCTGCTGTGGCAATACATTTACTTCACAATGAGTTATTTTAAAATAGGTTTCACCTTTTGACCCAGGCGCTATACTTTCCGCATCTCTGCAGCATGTTGGTTGATTGGCCAGGGCTGTAATTAATAAAACATATTCTAGTAAAATATTAAACAGACATTGACTAGACTGTATTAATATTTTTACTTTTTCTAAACCGTTTTGAGACTTCCATGAAAACATTTGGAAATAAAAACTACCGGATGAATCCTTTCCCACAGCATCTGATCCACAGGGAAAACTTAAGGCTCGCCAAAATCCTTTTTTTCTCACATGAGACATTAATAGAAATTTGGCATTAGACAAAAAGCAAATAAACAGAAGTAAATAAACAGAAAACATTTTATTGTGGATGAAAATATATTACATCATATTATCAAAGTACAAAAGAAGAACAAGTATAAGAGTTGGTTGTTTATTCCTACATTACAGACATGGTACAGTATAAAAATGGTAACTGTGAGTAACTATTTCCATTCTTCACATTACACTGGAGAATATGGAATTATTGCCTAATTGTGAGTCAAACTTGATAATACATGTACTTGGACATTCTGCAGCCCTGTGTGAATCCGACAGTAGAAGATTTAACAACTCTATGTCTGTGGGCATGGTTCTCTGTTGGAAAAGAGTGCCTTGCCCTCTCCAGGTTAAACCAGAGCAGCAAGTGTGAGAAAATATAATAGCTATTAGTAATCCATCTTTAAAATCACATCAGTCTTCAAAAGACTGATGTGATTTTATTTCACTCATGGGTGTCTTCTTCATGAGTGAAATAAGACATTTGGAGGAGAAAGAAGTCTTAGCCAGCTGTCCCTGTGACCCAGCCCCAGAACACTGGCTCTAAGTCCAACTGGAATCACAGTAAATCAAATGTCTTTCAGTTGAGCAAACACAATTACAAGAGCTGTTATCGTTGATCGTCCTGCCATTGTTGGACTGGAGTTTGAGTAAGATATGCAAAATGTAGCACACTTCTGTTGTGATTGGCTAAAGGCTACACCTTCTACATTTGCAGTGTTATTTTAACTATCCATAGTTATACCCTTTACTGTAACTTGTGTCATTGTCCCTGTATGTTTGTTCTGTATTGTTTTCTGCACTGTTCTATGTGTAATGTACTGTATATTGGTGTGTCGAGGGATTGCAGATGGAAATTAGCCCAGAGAGCTATAATCTGGTGCAAAGCATATTTTCTTTTGTGATTAATGCTCATGGTCCCTGTTCAGTAAATCAAATCAATCAGTCCATGGTTCTGACTGTTATACAATAATTTCATCCTAATGGTAATGTGAGATTTTCTGTTCAGTTTGGGTAATATGACTGAAGGCAGTTTAAGGGAAAATGGGCGGGGTCAAAGCTGAGCTGAAGAAGCAGAAGTAGAAGAGGGGTAGTGAGTGTAATGTAGCATAGTCTGAGAATCTAGATCACTGAACACACCAGTCCTTTCTGCAGCAGAGATGGGCACTCTGGTCTCCACATGTCTGCCCCAATTTTAGTAACAGGCAACAGCACATCCAACTACAAATAGCTGGGCCGAAGACAAGGTTTTCCTTTGAGACACAATATACAGTAGTGCTGCAAGAACAAGAGAGGGTAATGTATGTTTGAAAAAGAAAAAAGGCAGTAGGATAGTTTCACTGTGAATGAGTGTAATCCCTGACTTATGCATTACCAGATGTCCCTCAAATCTGTTCAATAAAATATTTCTACATCACATCTGGAGACATGCGGCCAGTTTCGGGGCAGAACATAGTATAGCCTACTTTTTAAACTGTGCTATCTTGGTGGTGTTAGGTTGGGCAAGACGGCACAAGGACTACTCTGAAAAATAAGGATGATGTCTCTGTCAATTCGGCGGCTGACAGTGAATTTGATGAGGACCCTCGGCGGGTCTGTCTGCAGACAGCGCCAGAGCCTGTCAGTGCACAGCCTGCAGGGATAGATGTGGAGGGAGAAAAGTTGAGTGTTGTTAAATATAAGTAAGACCGCATGGCTATCAGTGTGATAAGGACGCAAGCAAGGCCAAGATATATTATGCACAAAATACTTGCACAAGTTACAGAATAGATACAAGACAGAATAAAATAAACACCCCATTTCTTTCTGCAGACTTTTGAAGACTGAGTTGTTTGGGTGGTTTACACTTCTTCCATTGGTGAGAATAAATGATGGACATTATGGTAGATACGGACTGTTTTCATGGAAAGTAAATTAACAAAAGTCATTGATTTGAAGGATTGTTCAGCTAATTATGTACAACTATTATGTATTAATATATTTAATGCAATTAGGGTTAGGGAATACTAATTTAGTGCCTCTTATGTTGTGTATTGGAACAAATAACACTGTATGATAAAAGTGTAAACAAGACATTAAAGTTTCTTGTTAAATGTATTCCAAATAACTCTAGGATCTACCTCACAGTAGTGTTCTACTTCCACATGTTCTTGTCCATGTTGGAGTGTTTTATTTAGCTAAAATTAACGTTAAATTTTATTTTCGAAAATGGCACAACGATAAAGTGGTTGTCTAATGGGTCACAGGTAGATTGTTATTGAGTCGCAGAGTGAATGAGGAAAAACAATTGTGTACAAAATACCAGGGTCAAGCTGTCAAGATTGTAAAGTGTTAATATTATACAGAATGTATTTACTTTAACTCTGTGATGTACTTATCCCAAGATAACTTGACAAAAATGACAAATTACTTTGGTTTTTCAAATGTTTGGTTTTTCAAATGTAGCATTGCATACATTTTAGCCACAAAATTCACATTCTCACTCTCATTGTGATGGTTCTTAGTCATGAAATTGGTAGAATCATGCCAATCTCACTGAAACAGTACCCTCAGCTGGACAGAAACCTCCAATGAAACGTTCCTGTCGCCGGGGCGGTGGCATACGCGAGAAATTACATGAGTTCAGGCTCTACCATACTTCACTTATGATAAAGAAAATAGGTCAACACACTGGACACTTGCAGTGTTGTATTTGTACAAAATACACTAAAATAAAAATACACTGTTTCTTCCAAACTTGTCATTTTCTCTCAGGCAGGGATCTGCGCCCCCTGTTGGCTAAAAAAAATGATGCATGTTAGCTTTAAGTACAGTGTTTTATCAAAACTTTTTCAGATGAATTGAAAATTCTTCCAACTTTTTGATCTGTTTAGGTATAATTTTCTTTTTCTTTTTTTGGTATTTTTAGACTAGTTTTTCAGTTCTTATTTGTTTCTGAATCCTTTTTATACTATTCTTTAGGCACTTTTGTCCTTTTATCAAGATTTAGTTATTAGTATTGCAGAATGCAATTGTTTTCTGTTCTTATGTATTGCTCCTCCTCATTATTGCTCAGTCCAATTAATGCTGCATTACCCACAATTGTGTCTTTCTATGCTTGCATGTGATTGTCCAAATAGCCCAGTAAAGCCTAGCCCTAGACGATTCTGTTTTTTTGCAGATTATTCCCAATACAAAAAGCTATAAAATGATTAATCGTTTTTTCTCATATAGCCTAAATACTACTACTACTACTACTACTACTACTACTACTACTAATAATAATAATAATAATAATAAACTGCTTTCCATTAAATGTCCAAGGACAATTACAATAAAAATCATCTTTTGCGGCCCACCTTTGGACCCTGACCCACTGTTTGGGCACCACTACTTTATCCATAAGCCTTTTAAATCTGTAAATCTCGAACAGCACCTCCACGCATCGCCTCTTGTCAAATCGCTCTCTTAGGGACCTTGAGGTCTTGGGGGCAGTCTGACTGGGAATACAAACACTAGCCTGTCCTGTCGCCTTTAACACAAGGCCCCTACACAGAATTAGATACGCTCCACTAGAGACGAGTGTATGTCTTGTCCCCGCCCCCCCGACAAGGCACAGCATCCATCCTCATGCGCTCTCACGCTGCGTGATCCCCATCACAAACCAGAGCGGAGCCGTGGAGCCCATGGAGTAGTAGTAGCGTAGTAGTGGGGGTGCTCTCGGCATTTTTTCCGCCTTTTTTCTCTCGCTATTTCTTAATGGATTCGTATTTTCTGTGGAATACGCCTTCATCACATCGCGGTAAGTGTTCGGGAGTGTGGTGAGTGCATGTGCGGTCGAGGAAAGAGCAGGGAACGGGACTGTGTTGCCATTGTCTGTTGCAAGTTCGGACCATAATCAAGTCAGAACGCCACGGACTGATTGGACAGAGCTAATGTAAAGATACTTGTGCGCACACATTTATAGGCACAGCGGTAAATGGCAGCTTGGTTTTAAGCAATATGAGGGGAATAGTAGTTTATTAATCGTAAAGATTCGATATCTGTTCGCTATTTGAATAGACACCTGTCTCCACCAGCAACAGTGACCGCCCTCCAGCGCGTTTTCAAAATCATTTTCACAACATATAAGACATTTAGCGATCACCAACGTGTTCTTTATCACAGCCATGTTCCTAAACCTTATTTCGTGCTTGATTATTGCTCGTTTCGCTGCACAAACGTGTTTTAAATCCAGTCAGAATCGTGCCCTTCTCCCCGCCCCCCAACAACAGCGACTGGCTGTTCACTCCCCTCGCCCTCAGCCCCCCCACTCTTTCCCCAGACGATGTCTTTCAGATCGCTCACAGATTGAAATCCCATGGCCATTAAGATGCTGTGATAAGCAGCATTAAAGTAACCTTGAAATGAATCCAGTGCAGCTCGAGTCATGAGCCCCTTGCTTTATGGCCCCTTTTTTTTATGTCCAACACGCCCCTGTGGACTGAGAGCCTTGGCCTTTAGCTGGAGATTACAAATGAATGAAATACAACTACACACATACAGGACATATTTGTGTTGAGAGTTGCACATACAAAGCTTCTTTTTTGAATTTGTAATGAAAAATGTAATTTTATAGGCTTTTGATACATTCTGCCATTTGTCACCCTTTTTATAATGTTATTAAATCCATCCACCATTTTTATGTGTAAAGAAAGCAGATAAAGCCATATAAAGACACACCTACCCATATTAATATGTATGTGTAGCAGCAGGTGCCCTTTGGCTTTATTTGTGGTTCTATTTTTTTATTAAAACCCATCCCAATTTGGCGAATGACCCGAGTGTCTATAGTGCCCCCAATAGTCCCAGTCACTGTATGAATTTATAGTAAAAACTAAATATAGTATTTAGTAATATATTTGAATGATTTGTGGGAGAGAAGATGGCATTGAGGGAGGATAAAACTAACTTTGTTCAATTGATTTTAAAACTTAAGTCTGAAAACCTACCAGACATTGTTCCAGTCATAACAAGTGTGTGTCTTTATTGCAACATTCTCTGGTATGTCCTTCTAAATGAGTGTTTAATAGTGCACGGAATGATCTATGTTTCCAAAACTTTAACTGTCCCACTGTGGCACTTTATGATATGCATTAACAATTTATTTCTTATAATTAGGATGTACCAGTAACATAGAATTTAAATGTGCTTGATGTAACCATAGACAACCATCAGAGACACCACAATAGGCTCAGACAGGACGCTGTACTGTAATCATTTTTGGCCTTTCAAATAATTGTTTCTGATCAAAACCCAACCATTTTTGTGTGTTTCTTCACAATTGTGTTTTCTATGAGGAAGAGGCTGTATGCACTTTATTAATTATAGCAGAAAAAAACAGAAATGCAATGGCAAATTTGGTGTATGTGAGTGTAGTTGCCATATTTGGTCAAGATGCAAGATTATTTTATTAAATTATGTGTTGTATAGCCTGAAAGAGTCAGCTTGAAATAATGCCGATAGATTTGTGAATGTTTTTTTTTGCATATGTAATAGATTCATTCAGTCCATAAATTACAGCATATTTTCATAAGACTGGTGATGATTCACAAAGAGCTGGATCAAATGCACAGGGAACACACAGCAGCCGTCTTATGCTTTATGTTATATTCCCACAGAGTCATAAATCCTGTGTGAATAACAAACATCTTACTGAACCTTGAAGAGCCAGTAAGGCTATGAAAGCTGCAGAGTGACATGAAATATTGAAATAATCCACTCTTTGTGAAAATAAACATGAAATAATACATAATAATTGCAGCAAAGAAAGCTTTACCGAGATGCACTAAAGATAAAAATAATTCACATGCACTTGGCACAGTGTAATTATGGTGTGTTTGCTTTTCTACTTCTGTTGAAATGCCTTTACAATTAGTGCACATTATCTCCTCTTCTTTCAGATCCACAAAAATCCTCAGCCCCTGCTTTTATTTCTGTGGCTATTACCTGCCTCCATGCGTGCTGTTTTTGTCCTGAATCATGCTTCTTATGGTTGAAAATAAGATAGTATCACCTACAGAGAAAGATATGGGATTTCTTGCAACTATTTGTTTGTGGAAGCATGGAGGCTGTGAATTTGTGGGATTTTTTTTTTGCTGTGTGGTTGTTTCCGACAGGTGTAGCCAGGTTCATCCCTGTAGTACAGCAGTAAATGGTATTATTCAGCAGACAGATGGCAGGTGGCTGGGCATCAGGTGAGCCTTTTCTTGGCTGTGACACAGACACAATGACTGCAATAGCTTCTGGCAAACAGCCACGGTGCCATCTTACAAACATGCGTCAGGTTGAATAAAACAGTGTATTATCAATTAAAGGACAAAGGCTATACGTCATGGATTATGCTTTTCAGATATATATGACATATATTTCCAGAATAGAGTCAGTTTGGAACACTGTGCAAGCGAGGGCAGGCTGAAGTCACAGTGAGGTCATTCTGAACAGTCACATATTACAGGATGTGCCCACGTGACGGCACACGAAGAGCATTATCTCTGCTGTACATTACTCAGATTAAAACCACAAAAAAACTGTTGTTTTCTGTGTCATCATCAATGCCAGCATCACCAGCTTCAGGAACAGTTCCTGGCAGATACGGTAAACCAGTGATAAGAGATTATAGTTTCATTCATTAATTCATCTTGTAACATTTATTCTTTACATTTCATGTTCTTGCTGTAGTGTTCACCACTTTAATTTAATGCCATGATCATTATGTGTGAGTGTACTTTGTTTGCGCCATGGTCATTTAACGGGTTTCAAATATATAAAGTTATACTGTAGTTAAAGCATCTGTTGTAATGGCTACTACGGGTCTTAAACTAAAACAACCGTTAAAAATAATTAGCATTGAGCAGCATAGTGGGTTAAACACATTATCTCTCATTGTCTTTTTGTTCACATTTGCAATTTTGATATTGTTATTTTTTTAAGATAGGGTCAAGATTTAGCAGTTATAGTAGCATAGTATAGTGTTCAACAAATTGAGTTGGATTTTCATGCCTATTTAAGTGGATACACAAAATTGATAGGAGCCCCTTAATAAGATTAGAGTAAACCTGAGGCAAAAAAAAGCTGCCTTAAATCACTGCATATTCAATGACTTCCTCAAACAACACCAAATTTACAAATGCACGACCTGCAACATATAGTGAATAAAATGTTTTGTTGAAAACTGCACACCAGAGGCTGCGTGTTCCAGAGGCTGCTGGAGCCAATGACCTCTGACCTCCCGTCTGATATTTACCACCTCATCCACTCCCACTCCAGAGACCGACTATTGATCACCAAAAACACACACATACGTTCCAACACTCAGCCTGGCCACAGCACATCTAGCCTCTTCATGCTCCACTGATAGCAGGTATTTGATTACTACGGGATGGGGGCGGGTTTATTAAGGCAGTGGGGGGTTTCCTGATGGAGCCATGGATATATGTGACAGTGACGTCCCCAGGGGGAATGTTTGGGCCTGAGGTGAGATGTGTCTCTGGAGAATGAGCTGAGGATGCTGATGCATATAAGTGATATCAGAGAGGCATAGGAAGAACGAGCCCTGGAACGACAACACAGGGGCAATTTGAAGTATGTTAGGTTAATGTGTGTAGTTTAGCGGCATGCCAAAATATAATTTAGGAATTTCATCCAAGACATGTGTATAATTGGCCGAAATGAAAGGTAGAAGTACTTTAAAACGTATCCAAACATTCCAGCTGGCTGAGCGCAGCGGGTGTTTTTGATTGTACATAGCTAACCAGAATAAGACTTGGAGAGAACTAAATTACTAAATTAAAGTTCCAAATTTCAAAATGTAAGATTCCTCTCATTGTTTATCGCTTGCATTTGTAAAGCACAGCAGGTGGATTTGGACCATTCACTGGGGGCCAGACTGGGGCCTCGTGTTTTGTCCGAGGGGCACATTGATCAGGGACAAAAAAGACATTGTGAAGTTTTACGGAAAGCATAATGCAAACCCTTTCAATAGAATTACAAATTTCCTCACTAGCAATTCAGACAGCGATAGATTCCAATTGAGTCTCTTTATCTGGAAACATTCTTTATATTTACACCTTGTATTTAAATGTGTTTTTTTTAGTATACTTTGGATCATTTATTACTTTTCTGCTTTATTAAATGACTCCTTTTGTAAGATTAAGTTGCCCATTTTGCCACAAGCATAAAATACTCATAAAAAAAAAGATTAAGAATGTAGCTTTTGAAGTAGCTTCATTCCTCATCCAAAATACTTTTAACATACTGAACCATTCCCATTTTTTTCTTTTTAATAAACTTCATCCCAAACAAAGCTTATAGGCGGCTCCTCCAAGATAATGTTCACAATAAAAGACAAACACAAGACAAGAAACGACAAGACGCACATCACAAACTTCTGTATGATAATTCAATTTTAAAGAAAAATTGATTAAAATCAAAAAAAAATATGCATGGAGAAAAAGAAAAAAGAATATCTACATAAGGTATGTACACAATACTCCAGGTGTGCAAGTGTAAAAGTGATAATGCAGATTGACTGTGTTCTTTACTAGAGACACATGGCAGGAATAGCTTTGAGGAGTACTTTAAGATTGGGGCATTGTCCTCGTTTTTTTCTTACTTCATGTCGCCTTGAGAAGTTATGTTCCATTCTTAAAGGGGACATTGCTGTCAAAGTACAATTTATTGCTTTTAGGAATGTCTTCAGGGAAAGCTGCAGCAGTTTTTGTCGCCTACCTCTGATTTTCTGCTGGTTTTTAGTGATTACAAGATCCTCTAAGATCCTCTAAAGTGTGTGGAGTGAGTGCCTGTATTGCTTGAACATTGCTAAACCTGATTTCCAATACAACATCTTTGTGTAGACCATAATGAGGAATGTTTTATAATTGGAAATGCCGTGGGAATGACATGTGTAATATTGTCATCAGGAGATTATTGAGATTTTACACATTTCACCTGCAGATCATTCAGAAAAGAGAATGGTGCTGTGATGTTTCTGACAATTTTATTGAGGCTAAAAACAGAGCTCGGAGATCAGTAGCTTGTTTGATCTAAATATAGGTCTCCAATCTGAGCTGTAACAAAGCGGCATGAGAAACAAACTTCCACAGCACCACTGAGCATTCAACATACAGAGTGACAACACATACATGCATACAAAAAAAACAAAAAAACTTCTGGCACTAATTAAAATGCATTTCTCAAGTAAAAAAATCCATCCATCCATATGCAATTGCAGAAGCATTAGTGCATGTTTGCTAATAATTTGTTTTGGTTGGAAGCAATAATCATCACCAGAAGATTAAATTCTCTGGAGAAACCTAACCAGAGCTTTTGATCTTGAATAAATAAAGATATTACATTTAATTGAGAACAAATACAACACCGGGGCATCTAAGCTATCGTTGCTTATCTTAGCCTTAAGCTGCCTATACAAGCAATTAATGTCTTGTCATTTTAACCAGAGTTGCAATTTAGATCTTTATAGCTGTGGTACTCTCAAAACGATGCGCTGTAACACTTAGCACATTTACTCAGAGTTTATTCAACCTTTACAGTTTTAGATCAACCATGCCTTTACTTGGGCTGCTCTTCTTGTTTTATGATGCATAAATGGAGGGATAGAGCAACACAACCCTCTCTTTTGTTTGACCCCTGACATCCCAAACCAAAGCAATTAACAGTCCGCTTGTGAACATTAGTATAATAATGTGAGAATTAGGAAATGTTTTGGTCGTCTGATGATGAGTGGGATTTTGAAGAAATAAATAGATTTTTACTTTTGCAAGATTCCTGGAGAAGGCAAAGGCACAAACAATTTATGTAATTTGTTGTAGTGACTAACTTTATTACTATTTATTTTGTTATGTTAAACAAAATGTGGGAGTCATCTCTCTGATGTCAGTGCCATGTAAGGACAGGGCACAATAGTGCATTAAACTGAAATAAAACATTCATTCCGTAGGCTCAGTAGGTTAGATTCAATAATCTGTTGCTTAATCATTTCGTTTAGTACAATTTTACTCGGCTTTTAGTGTGTAAATGTGTTTAAAATGTTGAAGTTACACTAAGTTACACTATATTGTATAGTAGTAGTAGTTTGGCCATATCTGTTAACAAGAAACTACTTTTTAAAAAGGGATATTGGTTAGGTATTGACCAATATTGATTTTTTAGTGCCAATGCCAATTTGAGCTGACTATTCTTGAGCCAATTTTTGGAACTGAACTGTGTACATTTCTTTGTGCAAAGGTTGAATAAATGTTTATTTTAGCCACTGAGCTTTCTTTTCAAAACTGGTATATAACTATCTCAACTCATGTGCAAACACTAATCTTATAACAGGAGAAGAAGAAAGTGGAGAATCTGATTGGTCAAGAGACCGACCAAAAGTTGTCATTGTTTACGTTAAGCCTCAAAATGAAGGTCCAATACAATGATTTACATGTTTTGATCACAAAATGTAATAAATAATTACATTATTTTGGGTTTTGTCATCACAATGACTTACTACTTTTACTGAACAAAGTTTCCGGAAAAAAACTGCACTCAACCTTAAATCGGTCGGCCAATATATTGGTCGATCACTAATATTGAATAAAATATAGTGTATAGTTAATCAAAATAATACTCTTTGTAATTGTCTGTCTTAGGAAAATTGGAATTTAAAGCTCCATAGAAACCATTGGAAGTTTCAATATATCCTGTCCGTACTGTTGCACAGAGTGGACAAACTGAGCACTGCAAGAGGGGAAACCCCATCATATTATTATTTTTTTAAAGTACAATCTGGCAAGAAGGCTTCGGACATTTATGAACTAAATGAATTGCGTAGGTGCAGTATTATGGTGTGTATATCTTTGTTAAGACACTGAGCAAGAGTTATTGACTGATTATTTTGGAAAAAGCTAACGACAACAAAAAAAAAAACATAAAAAATCAGGCAAATTAAACATTCAGTCTAAGTGGGCTCCTTGAATGTGCTACATAAGCAGAGATGATGCTTTATGTCATAAAGCTGAGGTCGCTCTTAGTTCGTGTGCAGTTTTAAGAGATCTTTGGCAAGTGTTGTGTAATCCTGAAACTATTTTTGAGACTGAAAAAGTGCTGTGTGACATTGTACTAATGATGATTCAAATTTTATTCAAGATAAAATATATTTTAATTGAATTGGAGTTATGATTATCTCGTAACTGGAAGTTTTGATAATAATGTGGCTTTATTAAATGCTATATGAGGAATGCAGAGTAGAAATCTCTGTTATTTTGTGAAGCTACGACTTGTGGATGAAATTACTCATGCGTTTGGTGACAAGATTGCTTTGCTTAATCAGGGAAAAGCATGGGGTGAATTTCGGGCCAGCCACTGAAGTTTTCCTTGACGTGTGGAAGCTGAGGCAAAGTACTTCTAAAGTCTTTTGAGACAGAACCTGCAGCTGGTTTGCAGCATCTCACAAACTACTCAGTATCTTCTCATAATGACTGCGTATTCGTGTATACTTTTCTTTCTGACACGAAGCGTTTGTGTTGAACATGTTCTTGAAGGAAATTGT
The DNA here is from genome assembly GCA_024349245.1 of Neodontobutis hainanensis. Classification (NCBI taxonomy): domain Eukaryota; kingdom Metazoa; phylum Chordata; class Actinopteri; order Gobiiformes; family Odontobutidae; genus Neodontobutis; species Neodontobutis hainanensis. The sequence goes on from JALDNG010000041.1 coordinate 6,498,252, forward strand.
TTGGCACAGCAGCTTTTAGGTAGATGAGAGTTCTTCAAAGGCAGTTTTGTCACAACCTGCAGTAAATCAGATAATCTTTTTGATGCATATTTTTTAGTGTTAAACTCTGTGGTGTTACTTCAGCTGAGTTTTATGTAGTGTTGGTGTGTAGAGGGTCATTACCTCTGCAGAGAAATCTAACACTAAAACCTTAAATTTATGAGAAAATATGATAAGAAATGCCTAATATTACGTCAATGTAATGATTAAAATTAAATGGCTACAGTACATTAACCATACCCCTCTTAAGCCTTGTTTAGGGTTATATTTTTCAAACCCAAAAACCCGGACATTTGTGTTTTACTGCAAATTCAATGACGGCATCTTAACAAATAAAAAATTATGTCGCAGAAAATTAGTACAACACTATTAAAATAGTAAAATTCAGGAACTCATAGCATTAGCGTTGAAACAGTTATTTTCAAATTGTCTACAAAATGCAGCCTATTTATTACCATGTAGACTACTTTTCTCAGACGGTTGTATTGTATTGTTCCTTAAGCTCATTTGTAATTCATACTTTTTTTTGGGCTGATGACAGACTGAAATGGTGAACGCTGTAAAAGGGGACACTTAGCAATAGCTTCATGCTTAAGCACGCAAATGGACCAATCAAAGTTGAGTTACAGACGTGTTGAACACTGTTGATCTTTTCCAATTGGTTAATGTTCCTACCAGATCCCTGCGCTTTGCTAATGAACAACGTCTGGTGGTACCATCCCAAAAAGGAAAAAAATCACTCTCACTCACTTTCTCTGGATCTGTTCCACATTGGTGGAATGATCTACCTGCTGCTACAAGATCGGCAGATTCTGTAGACATCTTTAAAAAAACGCTTGAAAACACATCTTTTCCGTCAACACCTGACTGACAAACACTAAATTCTACTTCCTTTCTATCGATTCCATTTCTTAAAAAAAAAAAAAAAAAAATCTTATCCTTGGCTTTGATACTGTGCTAGGTTTTTAACTGACTAGTTTTTTGTGCACTTATGCTTTTTGTCACCTTGTGTTGTTGAAATTGCTTCCATTGTTTTCCTCACTTGTAAGTCACTTTGGATAAAAGTGTCTGCTAAATGACTAAATGTAAAAGGTAAATGTAATATTGCTGTAACCAAGGCAACTCTGTGATTGACACCCAGACAGTCAACTGATAAATGAGTGACAAAAGTGCGCTGTTTTGGCTTTATGATTAGCATTGATGGTTAAAAAAATGGGACAATCTGGACAAGAAGAGGGGAAAACTGGGACATATACCCTGGGACACGGGACAGAGGGCTCAGAAATGGGACATTTGGTCACCCTAGCCTTGTTCCAATGTGGAAAATGAGTAGTTTGAAAACCAAAGAACCACTGACAAAACTCACAAACTGATGAGAAGTCATCTTCCACTAATGACACAGTCTGATTTCTCAGATTTCTCAGAGTCTTTATCTGAGCACCCCCCTCTGCTTTTGCTGTGAGTCTGTTTTTCTATTTGATAAAATCTCTAGAAAACTACAAAAGATATTATAACTTTGAAAACAGCTGTGTTGGTGGATTTTTCCTTGGCCTGGTTAATCACAGCTTATCTTATATTTGGAGCTGTCTGTTATAATTGAATTATAGTGACAGTCTGTGGCTGTGACACACGAGATATTTTCACATGAATTAAAAGGTTTTGTGTAATTATATCCTTGCATGATATGTGAGCATAATATGTGTGCTCAACATGCCAGATTGCCAGAGAATATTTCCAGTATGTTCAGCAATGTTTTCCAACAGCTACTGCACATATGGTCACTGTTCTGTGAATATCTCCTTGAATAATCTTACAGTGATTGAGAAATACCTTCAGCTGTCTTTTCTGACCGCACAGGTAAAGACTTACTTAAAAGTGAAAGTAGACACAGTGCAGAGATGACTCGTGCAAGCAGCGGCCAGTTAGTTGCAGGGAAATTTAGGCTCCACTATTTTAAGGGTGCGTTTACACTTGCCGTGTTTGGTGCAGTTCAAACAGACTCTGGTGTGGTTGCTCCAGTAGCGCGGTTCACTTCAGACAAACAACAAACATGCGCATCCAAGAAACCATTCAGTGTGAACCTCGGTGCAAGCGGGAAAACATTACCTAACGTTTACTTTCCCCGAGATTTGGGAAAAAAAAACAAAAAACAAAACAATACTGTCCAACTAAATATAATGAGAAGTAAATAAAATGGCATATTAGCATTTGGGCTAACAGCACCATCGAGCGTCTTCCTTAAATAAAGCATGTTTTTCCGTTTGGTCTGCTGTTTAAAATGCCAGCTGTGAATGCTCGGTGGACTGGGGCTTTTAGCTGATGAACCAAACTAAATAGATTGTATTCTGTTGTGGTGCGAACTCATAAAAGACTATAAATGTGAACATACCCTAAATCTACATGGATGTCTATCGACGCCGAAGTACCAGAGAATGATAAATGATCTTCACTAAACATGTCTTATCCTGCCGTTGGATTTGTCTTTAGTTTTATTTTAGTCATATTTTAGCCCTGGTTTTATTTCTCTGTAAACTCTGTAAAGTTCTGACATTGACAGCAATTTCTCTGAACACCTGAACAAGGTTTAGTCCTCGTTAAGTTTGGTCCTGAGTTTAGTCAAGATTCTAATTTTGCGAAACCCAATTGAAAACTCCGTAATGAAAGAGTTCAATATAGTTATCAGTCTTTGTAGCTTGGCTAAAAATGGTTACTGTGATCAGAATGGAGATCTCTGGTGGTCTCGTCTTGAGAAACTACAAAACTGACGGTTACATTAGCAATTTTGTGACTGACATCTCCATCACAAAATGTCACAGTCTCTCCACATTCCCACAGGCAGAACAGCCATGGCCTGGACTAGGAGACAGCCAATCAGATGGCATTTCTGCACTCATATTTCACAGTCAGCTCGTGGCTCCTTTGGAGAGAAGAGGAGTCAGGGATAGACAAAGTCATCAGAGCGTTGGCTGAGTGTGGAGGAGACGCTGATGAATCCCGACAAGGGCTGTAGGCTGAGCGTTTGATGAGCTCGCTGCTGGCAAGACTTTCTGATCACCTTTCATCTCACCACAATTAACGTGTTCTTGAAATTGAAAGAAAGATCATCCCTGGTTAGAATCTTTGGGATGCTGTGTGAAAGTGCGATGTCCCTGAGCAAGAGAAAAGTGGAAATTATGCAAAAGCTCCAATCGGTACAATGGTTCAGCCATGTGACTGCTCTGAGGCTGCTCTGCTCAACAAGAAATAAATGAATGCAGTGCAAACTGTGTGACATGATGGCGCCCCCTCTAAATTCTCTGATTTGAATCATCTGTCAGGCAGCCTCCAGTCACATCTTCACTCTCTCTGTCGAACTGTCAGATTGCCATATTTTTGTCCTGTGTCCTGTAGAGGGACAACAAAGCTGACGTCCCAACGGGAACCAGGCAAACTCTAGAAACAGGGGATGAGAAGGGTTCTGCGGGATCTGGGCAACTTTTCTAACAACCTGCTGCTCACATACTGTTGCTAGAGCTCTGACAGGTTGCCCAATGATTTTTGATAAAACCTTAACAATATTCAAGTACAACCAATACAATACAAATGTTTTTGTTTTTTTAAAGAGTAAAGAACATGAAACAGAAAAGGTAGAAGTAGTGAAAGGACATTAAAAATGTACTACTACTCATTGTGCCACTGGTCAGCTGCTCAAGTGACCCGGAAGTCACTGTGTGAATGGCACAAGAGCAAGAATACAACTGAGAGAAAGATTAGAATAGTGTGGTCCACATATGACACATGTTGGTGAAATTTTGTCTCAAAATCTTAAGAATTTAGAACAAATTGTCATGAACCATCAAAGAGAGTGGGACAAAGAACTAAAGAGGGAATCCGCCAACTGAAGTGCAATTGTTTTCTTTTGTTGGGACATATTTAAGCTCAGTTCTTTCCACTATTGAGTACCATATGCCCAGAATAATGCAAAGCAATAAAACCATTTTACAAATTTTACTATTTTTTCTAATTAGGTGTTCTCCACTCATAACATAACATTCTTTTTAAGGCTACCTGATAGTCCTGATACCTTTTCTACAAAAGCATTGTGGTCATGCACATTGTGCTTGCCCTAATAACCGGACATTGAGTATTGATTTGCAAGGCCATTATTGTGCAATACTTTCACAGTGAACAAAGTCAGTGAGACAGAAATTCTTTTGGCCCTGTGGGCATCTTCGAGTTACAGCCCCATTAACACGTCCTTGTCCTTGGAACGACAGAAACTTCTCAAGTAAAGATACAATAAACATGCAAACAACTGATCAGATTGAATCTCAGATGCTTTTTCTTTTATAATTGTCTCTATGCAAATTGTAGTTATAATCAGAACATTACATGTCAAGTCAATTTATAACAGGATTTTGCTTAAAAAAAGTACTTGAGTGGATTACACTGAGCCTTTCTCCATTGCTTTTTTGTATAATTGAACAGACAGGCTCATCTGAGACTGGTCTGACATTGATCTCCAATAAAATACCTAAATAGAGGAATTATTACATTTTCTTTTTACATTTACATTTTGCACCTTTCTTGCAACTGCGAGAACAACGTCAAATTATCTTACCCCTTCGTTGGTCCTCGGTGTACAGCCCTTCTTCGTACCCCCTTGATTCAAATGAGTATTGGGACAGCCCTAGTCTCTCATAAACGTGCAAAACAAGGGGGAAGGGGTAGAATTGCAATTGGGCCTTTACTGTGCGTGACTTGGTACTGATTCTTTTTCTCTGATGTCTATCCAATTGCACCTGGAGTCAGTTCCAGCTGCGCGGATAGGTGCTGCTCTTTGAAAAATCAAGTTCAAATTATTTTTTATTTATTTTTTTGTTCATAAAAAACTAATAAAATGTGCAGCCTCAAAGCAAGAAAGAGGCTAACACACAGCTTCTTCCCAGAGCCTGTAAGACCGAAGAACATGTCTTGCATATGGAAGACATTTCTATCACTATCACCACAGTTATTATGATGATGACCAGGCTATTTGCTGTGGAGTTCATAGCTATTATTTTTTCCAAATTCAAATATTCACAGACAAGACGTTAAGTAGTTCTAAAAGTCACTACAGATGATGCATGTGTTTGATGTCTTAAGTTTTAATACAAGACATTCTTAAAATAGTTGTTGTTCTTTATCTTTTCAGAGTGAGGTGCTGTGAATCCAGAGAGGGGAGGTCTCCCAAAAGGAGACAAGATGGCATCCAACCACACCATTCGCAGCTATTCCATCATCCCATGTTTTGTCTTCATAGAGGTGAGGGGTCACTGGGGGGGTAAACTGTTAATGGGTAACACTTATGAATTATGTGCATGTATATGATTTCTGTCTCTAAAAAAAATTAGGAAATGCAGTTAAAACATTTGCAAATGAGCTGGTCTGGTAAATTATACAACGCTAACCCGAGCATGGAGTGTGTGTGTGTGTGTGTGTGTGTGTGTGTTCTCTTCCATATTTAATTACCATGTCAGCTGGAAGTCCTTAATCAGAACGATGTCTCGAGACACCTTGCATTACTGTCTCTACTATCTCTCTGCCTCTATCTCAAATCTAGTCTTCCAGAGTTTAGCCTCACTCTGTTAGTCAGGGTCCTCATATAAAGTGTGTCCCAGTTAGAGTGGTAGAATACAAACCCGTCTTTTACTGTCATATGCCTAAAAAAATTAAGATTATTTTTAAATTTTTCTTTTATCTTTTGCAAATAACTCTGGACGGCTGGTTGTTCTTGAGCTGAGGCTAAATTGAGGTTGTGGTCTATGATTATAAAGTAAGGTTGTATGTGGTAGTTTTAAATAGCCCAAGTCTAAACTGTTGGTGCATTATCATTAGCTGCTGCTGAAAAACAGTGTCTATATTAGAAAATAGATATCCTTTCAGTGGTTTAGGGTAGATGTGTATTGTTGAGACAATATTTCTATTATGGAATATCTTGCCCTGCTAAATTGTAATTTATAGGGCTATAGTTCCTACAATGCACTCCTCCTTACACTGCCCCTGGCCTACTGCCTACTGCCTACACTTTAGGTAACATTCTGTTTGCTCTTTTTTCTAAGACTGAGCTGGCTACTGTTTCAACAGCTGGCTTGTTTGGATGCACTGATAGTTCTCCTCAAGAGGACCCTTACAACCACATAGTTAAAATGAAATGGTTTTAGCTTACATCACTTATTTAGAGATTTGGTGTTTTTGTTGAATGCACATCTTTTATCCGCCTCTAAAACTATTTGTCTAACCAAGTAACATCTGCATTAAATACAGAGGCCTACTTAAACTCATATAACTAGTGTACATATTAAGGTTTAGTGATGTGTTGTGTATAATATCACAGCAATAGTTAAACAAAAAGTAAAGAAAATCTCAGAGGCTGTGTACCAGTAAAGATGGTGAGTGTATCACCAGTGGTGCCCTTCAGAGTTTGAGAACCACTAATATTTGTGTCATTATGGCCAATACTTTCAACTGTCTTTGATTGTTTACTGTAACTCCTTTCAAGACACTTCTTCCCGTCTTTAAAATGATATTTAGAAAAGTGACAAACAATTAGTCATCACAGCAATCTTCAGTTTCTGTAGAAAGTCCTTCTGCTGAGCAGCCTGTTATCATTGTGGAGGGATTGGCTCATTTTCAGCCTTTAAATGTCAGACTAAAGCTCACGATGCACTCACTTGTACATAGCTAATTGATTAGTAGCTGTAAAGAACTCATGCTGGTCAGGATTTGGCATCTAAATGGTAAACCAGCCATAATTGGAATGGGAATGAGTGATGTATGTATAAGTGTGTCCTAAACCCTAACTAATGGTTTCCCTTTATTTTGCCCAAACGTTTTAGTTCATTTGGTGCATACTATATTATTCCCATGTGCAGTTTCATCAGATCGTGTTACAATTCTTTGGGTAGGGTTTCAGTAGAGTGCCCACTGATTTCCATTAAAACTGATTGACATCTGTTTTTTTTTACAGATTTATTTACATAGGCAAGATAGCAAAAAGAATGTTCTCGTCTTATACTAGTGATTACAGTGATGTTTAAAAGAGATAATACACTTTTACAATGTGTCAGGTGGACCGCATCCAAAGTTGTTTCTGGTTTTAAAGTCGACATCTTATGGCTCTTACTTCAGGAGTTTACAGTAAGAAGGTTTTAAGATCAATTCCCACATGGCCTCTCCGTCCCCCCTGTTCCACTGTGCCTGTGTCCTGTTACCACTGCTTCTTCTGTCATAAAAACATCTATAAAAAGGTGAATTTTGGCTCACAGTGCATGGTGGTCTCTCTTGTCTCTGTCTGGGTGTTACACTGCGATTAACTGGCAAATGTCCCGGGTGTACCCTGCTCCATGCAGCTTTGAAAGGCTTGAGTCTCGTGCAACCTATGATAGGAAAAGCTTTAAAAACTGAATGAATACATTTAGAAAGCTAGAAAACAACTGGGAATGTCTCATTCCTTTACTGTTTATTGCAAAAGTATCCCTTAAGCCTCATCGTAGGATTTAGGGATTTGATTCAAGGCAGGTTTTCCTTCAGATTTGGTTATGTCATTTTGAAACACAACTTGTGAACTGATCAATGACTGTATAAACTATGGACGTCTCTCGCCCATTGGTCCCGATTCACCGATATTGTCGTTATGACAGGGCTATGAAATGGTGGTTACATTCGGGCTTTTCGGCTTTTACTGCATGGTTAAACTATAGTTTTTAAATAGCATAAACAAACGTGTTTATGCTATCTATTTATGTTTAACCCCCCAACCCCTCCCTTCCCCCCCAGAGTTGTCATGTAGTAAAAACTTAGCTCCAGAGACCGGAGCCATCCTTTGTACCAGGCTGTAAACATGATTTTTACTCTTGTAAAGTAGCCATTGGGTTTCTCCTTATAATTCCGCTTTTGAAGCCTGCCCTCTGGTGGACGGCGGTATATTGCTGTATATTGCTGTATGGTGGCGCCCTTACTCGAGGACCTTTGAAGGGGTTCCATGGGAGAGGCTTGGCACTGATACATTGGTAGATTACTGTTAAAACATTGTTCAACCTCACAGTGTCAACACAATCCAGGGATTACCATTCTGAATAAGACTGTCCTGCTTGTTGGAAACAAGGCTTAGTAGAAAAGAAATCTGTATCTGTTTATTTTAAATGTGTGTCCATTAAAGCATTCTCCGCTGCTTCATTTAATTTCAGAACATCACTGAAAGATAAAAGATCATAAAGAGATTTCAAAACCCACATTTCTCTTTTAGAAAATTCCCATTGCTTATGTTTTTTACTTCCTCCCACTTCCACTGACTCATCTCAAAGGCAACCAATCTTTGTTTTTTCCTTCTCCAGCCTCTTTGATGTATCAGTCACGTCCCCGCAGCCTAATTTTTCTCATGGCCCCCTCCTCTTCCCGATCAACCCTCTTTCTCCCTCAATCTTTTCTTGGCGCCACAGTAATATTTCCTTTTTATTTTCACTTCTTTGCATCTCTCCGTCTTAGCATCACACATACCTTTGTGTTTTTTTTTACCCTTTATTTTCTGAAGAAAAGTAAAAGGGCTGTGATGTTGATGATGATGGTGCATCTAGACTTTAGTTCATTGCCATAGGGGCATTTATTTACTCTGATTTGTTGATTCAATCGTGTATAAGGGCTTTTACTGTTAGCATTATGTTTAGTGCAGAATAACATTGGGTTAAAATGAGGAACAGGATGGGTTTATGTTATATAGTCAGCAAATTACTCCGACTCACGCAACTAATCTTTAAGTCATGCAACACTGGGTCAAAATTGAATGGGTAAAAACGCAGGGAGAAATGACACAGGGGACGAGGGAGGAAATGGAGATGAGCGGGACTGTTGTAAATTATAAAGGAAGGAAGTGAGCGGTTGCAAAAATGATGTGAAATTAATTAAGGGCAGAGCAGCGGAGGTGCGTGGTGAAGAATGAGGAGGGATTGGAGGTGATGCATACTGTAGCTGCTCCCGAAGGACGTTATGTAACACGTGAAGCTCCAGGCTTTCATTAATATACCGTGACTAAGACTACACAGACCGGGTACAGACCCTGAAGATGCATTTTTATGTTTCATGTTGGCATCCCATTTATTTGCGATTATGATTGATTATGATTGAAGATGGTTGGATGTGAGAGCTATATATGCTGTAATGTGTTACCCGTTCTTGCATTTCTTCTCCACTTGCCTTTTGGATAGTTAATATGTTAATTTAGAATACAATGTTGCTGTAACATAATAAAGCCTCTAAAAAGATAACATTATATTTCTGGGAATTATGCAATTGCATTATGTATCCTTTGCTATAGTTACGATACAAGAACGATTTAAAGAGATTCACACAATACAATACGATTCAACAATTTGACATCAATATAGTGACTTTCTGTCAAAAATAGATACATTAATAAATGAAAGGCTTTAGAGGCTAGACCTAAAGCACACTTCCTGTATGGGACTGTTAAGCACCTGTGGTTGGATTGTAGGAATAAAACTAACTATATCAGTGTAGATGTATTTTTAAACTTCTACTGGGGATACATTACCCTGAAAATCCTTTGTTTCAGGTTTTAGTTATGGTTTTATTTTTTAGTGCAAAAGCTTGTTTGGTTTCTGTGATACTGTCCTACTACTACTACTTTAAATATAAAATAGAAGAATTTCTTTTTTGTTCCAGCAGATTTACTTTAACAACTGCTTTGCAAAGTGTGTCAACATCAGGCATTTAAGTTTCACAAATTCTTTATTTTGGGCATTTCCGTGACATTTTAAGTAAACTCAACTTAACATCCTGCTTATACCCCATTTTTGCTCATCCTGCAGTTCCCATGCTCCCTGCTATGCACTGTATATAATATCTGTATGTTTTACTCAGACATTTGTGTTTTCACACTCCCTTCTTCACAGTCTTTCGATAGCGCTTTAATTCCACCTACACATAAAACACATGATCTGTCCTAAAATGAATCTCTGTTGGAAAGACGAGCTTCCGATCTAAAACAACCTATACTTTATTCTCAGTTAGATAATTGAAAGTGATACCAGGTGACTGCTGGTAAAGCTAACCTCAGAGACTTATCTTTTTGCTGTAGGTGTTCTCTCTTCTATGTGATGCAACATGCTTTATACTTGAGAGGATTTATTTTGAAATGTCTTTTATCTGGGGAGTCCCATATTTAATCTGGTTTGGAGCAGCACATCCTAATTAAACCTGCAAGGCCTTGATAGAAGAGTTGAGACACGCCTGTTATGTTCAGTGTCTATTGTCTTTTTTTGTGTAAACCATGAACAATCGCTGCCACAGTTTCAATTAGCTCCGTTAGAATCTGGCATGTTATGACTTTTGTGAAATGTCTGACAAAGTGTCTTAAGCTTTAAGACTATAGACCCATTTTTTCATGTCTTAAAGTAACAGGATGTATAATGAACAGTTGACTAAAGATGAGTAAGAAATCTCGTCTGAACCTATGAAATTTTAATGAACGTGAAACACAGTTACAAAAGCTGCAGTGTCTTTTGTGACAGTTTAAAATTTAAAGCTTGTGAATGTTTTTTAAAAACGTATCGCAGACTTTAATAAATCATGCACTTATTAATATACATGTCTGTAGAATAACAACAGTTAGTGAATAGACAATATCACTGCTATAAAGATCTGCCTTTATGTCGTATTTTCACCACCAATGCAACGCATCATGGAAATAATGTAATATGCCTTAGATTTACATAACACACCCCTGTTATTTTTATAAAATGAAAGGAGTGACAGTATAAAGAGAACGAAATGAACAATCGGGCGGTTGGAGTGATGAGTAATAAATGAATTGTTTTTAAATGATGAAAGAAGCTGCAAGAAATTATAAAGAAAACGCTGTCCTTTTTTATTACATGGTTCAAGAAAGCCCAGAATAAAAGCGCACACAGTTAAGCCATCAAGTGGTTTGATAAAGGTTGAGTTGGTTCAGACGGATTAGGACAAGTCCTGAGGGCACTTATGTTTCGACTGCATTGTGTAAAGGAGAGCGATGTATGCTACAAACAGTATGGTTCAAAATAATAATAATACAATGTGACTAACCAGAATAATCCAGGTTTTTTGTATATTTTTATTGCTAAATAGCAAACAAGTTACCAGTAGATGCAGTAGATTCTCAGAAAACAAACAAGACCCATTTATGATATGCACGCTCTTAAGGCTGTCCAATTGGACAATTAGTTGAAAGGGGTGCTTTTTTTGTTTTTGTTTTGGTTATCAGTACTTTATCAGCCATTTAAACTGTCTGAACTCAAAGTTAAGTTACTAGTCATCATTATTTTACTGGGGTCTTGAAAAACTTCCAGATTGGAATCCCCACCTACATTTTTGTCTTTTGTATAAGATTTTGTGTTCAAAGAGAAGTTTGTGCTTCTCCTCCAGCAATGCTCAGTTTGTACGCTATGGCCAAGAACTACTGGAGCTTCTACTGGGTTTAACTTTCCCAAAACAAACTAATTTAAGAGTGGTGATTATACACTATTCCAAACAACATTGTTAGAAATGTTCACTAGAAAGTTTTACAGTACATCTTTAAGTAACATTCAATCATGTTTTTCTATTGTTGAAGTTGAAAATATAACCATTGCAGACTTCTGTACTAAAATACCCAGCTCAATAAGTGCACTGTAGCCATTTTCAGGCGTCTTGTCAGCCTGTCCTTCTAACGGCTAACGCAGCATGGTGCTAGTGGCAGAGCGGTTATAATGGAGCATTACGTTATGCCTACACGGAGAAAGAAACACTTGTCCAGCTGTAGAAATGTCACACTAAAACCCTCTCACATAAAAGTCATTGAAACAGCACAGCACTTTGAGGCACAAGACCCTGCTGCAATTTTCTCTTCAACTGAATTGCCACACTTTAGCATCTTTATCAAAAAGTAATTGTAGGACTGACTCAGAACCAATGGAGGATCGCAACTGAAGATGAGCCTTAGATTAAGTTAAACAAGTTGAAAATGCTTCTCTGGTGGCCTTTTTTGGTAATTTGCCACAGCTTAATTACGCTCATCATGTCCCATGGCTCGCTGCTTGTTCATGGCCTTCTCTCTGAGAAATGCTTTTGGGTTGGGCCGAAGGATGTGGGCAGAACGACAGAGAAAATAGTCCAAGCTTAATAGACATTTTTAATAAAAACATGTTAGGAGAGATAAAATGGCCCTGAACTTGCTCAAGGGCAACTCGATCGACTAGTCCATTTTCAATCATTTGTAGCTGCACAGCACTAATTTTAAGAGAGTGGTTAGAGAAAGTATACAGCTCCAGGGCAGCTTTAGTGCTGCATTCATATGTAAATAAGACAAAAGGTCAGTAAAAAGAGCAACATAATGATAATGAACTTCAACAAACATGGGCTTCTAAATATCCTTCCACCTAATCTGTGCAGACTTATTGAGGCGTTTTCTTGTAAACATGACATCCGTAGGTAAGTGTACTCCCAAGGGATTACACAGCCTTTCACGAGCTGAGGAATTTACATATTTTAAAGCAGACTTATGAATGCTGTTTATCCAATTAGCCACCTGGATATACAGTAGTGTGGGGAACAAAATGCTATTGATTTGGTGGATATAATCCAGCCCATAATAGTGCGAGTTATGGTTATACATTTTTTTAATTGTTGCATTGACCCAATTTATTTCACTGGGCACAAGAGCGGCGGAGAAAGGAGTTATATGATTTTAATTGATAAATATGAGACGACACACTTCACTGTTCTCAATCCTGAGTCACAGCATTTAAATTGTGTGACAATACAATTAATCTTAAAATTGTTGCAATATTTCATGTAATAATTTGGATATTTAAGTCTGAGAATAATCTGGTATTACATAAACCTCATGTTCACTGGAGTGTGAAGATATGGGGTGTTATATTGTATATTGCATATGTTTTAAGCCTAACCAGGGACTTGAATTAGCTTATTATCTATTGGACCTACAACTCAGCATTGCTCTTTATATTGTAACATACCTTGTTTTGTCCCTAAAGTATTATGATGGTACGATGCCGACCCCTCGGTAATAAAAAGGTACCCATATTGACTCAGTCTGGCAAAATTTAAGTGTGTATCAACACCAGAAGAACATTAATACATGTTCAGAATCAACTCAACAGCAGTAAAGAGCGACAAAACAGTCCCAATACTATGTTACAAACAACTAAAACAACACTATAGACACTATACTATACACTATAGTCATGTGTTGGCTCAAATCTAAAGCAAGATGAAGCTATTTTTAATCATACATTTATAAATACAGGAAGTGGCTCTGCACTGTAATTTTTATATTTTGCTCACTCTGTCCCGTACTGTTACTTTTACCTCTTCACAAGATTAATGAATGCTTACCGGGTAAAAATGTTCCCAGCGAGATACCCCAGAATTAACTGGAAACAGCACTATCGCTAAATAAGTCTGTGTTATTCAGCGAGTTGGCATATGAACTATTGTAGCCCAGCACACATGCACAAAGATGCACACACACCTAGACATCTCCACACGGCCATCTGTCACAGGCCTGGGTTTGCCAACAGTCCTCTCTCTGTAACTTCTCTGTCTTCACTCTCTCGACCCAGAAGCCATATTGTCCAGCCTGCTCCCCATTCTCTGCAGGGTTTTACAACTGTTAGTTACAGGCTCAGACCCCATATAAGACACAGACAGTAAAGTAGATCATCCTATAAAATGCTGTAACTACTTTATTTATAAAATGTTTTTGACTGAAAAACATATAAATGTACTATGTGTGTCCAGAATAGATTCTATCTCACTTTAGAGGAAGTTGAATTTATAGCCAAGTGTGCTTTTTGTAACTGCAATCTGCCTGAACCTTGCAACAACATTTTAAGCTGTAAATAAACATTTTAAACAATATACGCAAAAATTATAGGATAAAAATGTTGTTAAGAAGTTGAATAGCTGTTCTATTTCTCAACATGTTATATTTTTCGGTTCATCTGAAGCACAGTGTATTCATTCAACATCTACATCTTATTCCTGTTGGGAGTTACAGTGTGGAGCCAATCCCAGCTACTTTGGGTACACCCTGGACCTGTACACTGACAGACAACCATTCACTCACTGAAGTCAGTCTAATAATAATTAGCCCACATAGGGATGGAACATGTAAACACTGTACAGTAAGTTATTGCTCAATGGGACATGATGGTAAATATGATGTTGATCAGTTTACCTATCTAATGTATTCTGAATGATACGTGTTGTCTCTAGAAGACTTTTTAAATAGTACTTTCTCATTCTGAAAGCTAGTGTAACCCAGCTTGAATCCCTCTCAAGCAAATCCAACAGCAGCAGCTGGTGTCTCAGCCCAAAGAACAAGTTCCAATTAAAACTGCAGCAAAACCAATTTGTCCATTACTTATTGTGCCCCTTTTATTGCATTAATTACAGACAAAGCATGACAGTAATTTTACATCTAAAGTAACTTTATGGACACAGTGCTGGTTGCATGACAGAACATGAGAACATAATGTAATTGTATTATATTTTATAAGGTGGAATTCACGCATAACACGTAAGGTTCCCCAAGAGGTAAAAACAGTGGCACAGTGACACCATGTGCATAAAAGCAGTACTGCATATAAGTCTACAATTATTAATAAGAATCGTGGTTTTCTTTGAACCAAAATTTATTTGACATTGGACCTTTATAATAATGACACTTTGCCTTTAAATGCGTTTAAAACTGGAGTGTAATAGAGCTAAGTTGCACTTTCAGTATAATGCAGTCCAAGTATACAGTATAAACAGTCTCCAAAATGGCTGTTAAGTCATTTTTTTCCCTAAATATTATTGTAAATGTGCACATTTTTGTAATATACTGTATATAATAAAACAAAAAAAAAAAAACAACTTACAGCTTACATAGAGGTAGCCGTTTTTGTCGGATATTTTCTAATTTACTTAATGCCATCATTAGTCTTTAATATAATCTCAGTCTCAGCAGTAGGAGCAGACTGCAGCCACTGACACTTGCTGCTGAATGACTCAAACACCTGCATTTTCTTAAAATCACATTAAAAGGCAGTCTGTGTGATGTTTAACATGCACCTTTCATTATCGGTGACTAAAGATACCCTATAATAACATAAAAAGAATCAGAAGCGCCTGCAGCTGCTGCTGAGGAGAGAGCGAAGAGGAGGCCGGTAGACAAAAGCTGATGTTAGAGGGATAAAGGGATGTGGGAGGAGAGGAGGTGTAAGTGATGTTGGTGCTGCCGGTGGGGGGCTGCTTGTACACCAGCGTGAGACAGAGTGAGAGAGCCTGGAAAGACATGGTGTTTGTAGGATTTATGATGCTGTTTTTATATTATAACCGTGTGACAGAGACGTCACAGCTGAAGGAGGCTGGTGTTGACTCAGTGTGTTTCAAGCGTCAGCAAAGAACAGCCTCACATAACAAACAACCGAGTAACCTGAATGAACTATGTTTTTCTTCCAGCTTGTCATCATGTCCGGCACGGTGTTGTTGGCCTACTACATGGAGTGCACCGACCTGTTCAGCGTGCACGTGCAGGGGTTCTTCTGTAACGACGCGGAGCTGATGAAGCCGTACCCCGGGACAGAAGAGTCCAGTTTTGTCCCTCCACTCATCCTGTACTGCGTGGTGGCCGCTGCACCCACTGCAATAGTGAGTACAAGTATTCCACTACACATTCAAAGCACTGGTCGTATCAATATAATAAGGTAGATTTGGTACGACTGAAACTTAAATAAAAAAAAACCTGGCTTAAAAAAAGTATTTTAGTTCAGTGATCCATGGGGTATTTTGTCAAGATGTAGGCTATGAACTAAAAAACATTAACTCCAGAGACTTTGAAACTAATTGTAAATGCTTATTTTGTCATTTGTTGTGCTATATGACATTAAATTCTGACTCTTTTTTTTTCTCACAAATTTTATTTTTACTTTAGAATTTTAAGGAATGTTCCAGTAATAACTTCAATCTAAAATGCACTGCTCAACTTATCATCAAATGCTTATTATGGCATAACAGCATTTTAATAACAGTAACTGCACTACTGTTATGCCTTAATATGTATCTCATTTATATTAAGTATGTTCCCAGTTGAAGATAATTGTTCTCACAGGATGGATACTGAATAATACTTTGAGGTGACACATTTAATCAATTTGAGATGATGTATTATATAATAAAAAGTTGTGTTATGTGCAGTCGCTGTACTTTATCTTTGATTATTTACAGGATCATGATATGCTCTAATTCATTTTTAGACTTAAGATAAACTTTAGTAATAACCAGTCACTCACAGGTCACAGAGTGGCCTGTGTGTAAAAATAAAATTAAATATAAAAAAAATATTAATATTAAAATATGCTGACTTTTATAAATGGTACATTAATCTATATATATAAATTATTAAATGGTGTAAAATGGGGACAGAAGTTTTGGGGTTTATTTTTGGACAGTAGTAAAAAAAAAGTTAGAAAATTCAAATTTTTTTTGAAAATAAAGACAGAGCACTATTAAAATTAATCGTTTAACACAATGCAAAGTGTTTTTTTCTCTGTGGTTTAATAAATGTATTCAAATATGAACTTTTGTGAATAGAGTTGACTAAAAATGCAGTGTTCAGTCTTGTGTTGATAAATTAATGAATGAATGAACAAACTAACTAACTTCTACTATGGATTAAAATGAAACAAAGCTAAAACCACACACCATAGAGAGACTTCCACAAACATGTTAAAATACATTTGTTTTAAAAAGCAGCTTTCACACAGCAGTACGCAAGAGCATCATTAATATTGTACGATCAAAAACCGAAGCTGTTTGATTCATTTTACATTTTTAATGCTGTATATACTGACTTATTTATTATTAGTAATGTATAATGTATCCTTGATTGACAGTATTTACAACGGCCCCTTATGCAGCAAGACCTTGTGCTTTAATGAAAGGCTTTTATTTACCATTTATTGTTGTAGACTGTAGCAACAAAATCATCAAGAGTCCAACAAGGAACATGATACAAAGAGACAATGTTCAACAATACAGTATACAGTATATTATTAATAATAATATACTTGTATAAACATATTTCAAGTACATATACATAAGCCTTTATGTAAAAATGTTATTTAATGTGACCAGACCCTGCTTTTCTTTTCTTTTTGGTTTCTTTTTGAGTAATGATCAAAGACTAAATAATAATAAAAAACAATAAAACAATGCAATTATGATAGATCAAGGATTTCTGATAGATAAAAAAAAGATAAAAATAAAATAAAAATAGTAAAACACTTAGTTACAATGTATGGCCACCAGGTGTCAGTTTTGCTCCATGCCTGTACATCAGCACATGCACCGTGTTTCTTTGCCCCTTGGGTCAATTTATAATTAAACCATGTCAAACATTTTCAGCTCTTGAAGAGGGTTTAATATTTCGATATTTTCACACATTTAAGATGCATCTTAAGTGAATTCTTAAACCGCGATAGGGAAAGCTGTAGAATACAGATGTGGTTTAAGACGTTGAGGCTTCAAGGTGAGCCTGGTCACTGTTTGTGTGACAGACAGTGCACACATGAGCTGCATTTAGATGTCATATCAGCGCACTGGCACACACCTGAAGAATACAGGAGGCAGGCTTCTCTTTGACAGTCACAGAGCATCGTTTCAGAGACACACAGCAGACTGAATAAAATCAATCATTTACAAATTACATCAAAACTGAAGATTGTTTTAGTGATGGGCCATAGCAAAATATGTTATTAATATGTTATTATAAGAAGACATAGTTTTAGGTAAGACACGCAGGGGCTAACCTTGTTGTAATTGGGTAGACTATCGTGGAGGGAAACCAGCACTAAAGATTAAGTTTGGGCGATATAGTGCATCACAATATAAAATGTGCCAGCGTTTCTTTTTGAATCTGTTTGTGTCTTGGTTCAGTGAGAAGGGAAAAAAATGTAAAGTGTAGTTTGTGTTCAATGTCTGTTTTATGAATAGTTGCTGTATGTCTGTGTGAGATGACCTTTTTTATCAACAGAAACATTATTCCAGTATTAAAGTGGGTGATATGATATACTGCAGCAAAGGCCTACTACTACAACTGCTTCCTTTAAACGTCATGCCAGACCGTGCTAATATGTCTTATTTATAATGTCTTATTTATAATCATACATACGGTTAGATAAAGAGAACCCACGGCAACACGTGGCGGACATGCAGACTCCTCACAGAAAGACCGGAGAACTCACGACCTTCTTTTTTTTTTTGTCAGGTTAGTGATTATAAATTGTTGTATTGCTTTTAGGATGCGTGTTGAAGTCTGACGCTAACTGACTAGTCTATTAGCGTGCTAGTTAGATAATGAACCACATTAAATCAAGTCAACGCCTGTAGAATATTGAACAGCAACCCTTGCCACCTCTCCCCTTAAGAACTCTGAAATGAAAAATATGTTGATCCTTGTAGTTTGTCGAGCTTTAGGCGTGTGTTTGTGAAAATAATATCAACGTGCCGTCTCATATGCCTCGGCCATAACAGTTCCAGATACTTATTTACCACAGCGTTTTCATTTTCACATCCTCCACCATCTACCTTCCTTTTAAATAGACATTTCCTATTAAGACTTCAAGAGCCACTTAATCAGGAATGTGGCTATTGGAAGTGTCTGACTTCTAGGCCAGCGTCATCCATTTGTTTGTAATGAGACACTTTTGTTCTGCCAACCCTTATGCTTTCTGTGTTTAGAGTTTATTATCTCTGCTCTAAGGCTCTAAACATTGAACGCTGTAATCTGTTTGGCTGATGCAAAAACAGAATTATTGTCTTTTTTATTGAGGGGATAAAACATTGTGAGGCTTGTGTTTTCTTCTTTTCTCTTTGGAGCTAATTGTTGAGCAGGTTCCATAGAGATACAAACAGCAAAAACACAATAAAGTCAGTTGCTATAAATTACTTTAAAATCCAGTAGAGTACTTAGATTGGCCTGTAATGTGACAGACTGGGTTTTTTTCCAGCTGATGTGGTGACAGTGAATATGTTTGCAGTTTGGGCACAGTGTTCTGCACTGATTACTTCACAAATAAATAAAAAATGGGAAACCTGCTCATTGAAGATTGACTGCACAGTGTAAAAAAATAAAGTGAACTCAAAATACTGTTTGCCAGTTTGTTTTCTGGAACGTTTAGGTACCCTTCCAAATATCCAATAATCTTTCCTCTTGGCACTGCTTATGAGCTCTCTATTTCATAAAATGTATAACTTTAGCTTTAACTTAGCATTTATAGTAAATATCCTTGGCTCAAGAGGCACAGACTTGATACATTATTGTGATACAGAGGCAGAAATTGAGAAGGCTGTTGTTGAAAAAGATATGGCAGTGATGTAGCAAAAGACGGACTGACAAAAACTAACACCATGTGATAGACATTGATTAATCTAAGACAAATTACCATCAACTTTTTAAGCATTTTTATTCCTCTATATTTTCACATTGTAAATGAATGTCTGCAAAATCGATGTATCATGATATTATTGTTATTAAGGGTGTAACAATATTCAAACCGAACCGAAAAACCGCGAACCCACAGCCACAGTTCGAACCGCGATACTCGCATGTCGAACCGAACACGCCCCCCGCTGCACCGGCCCAACGTTCATTTTATTTTGTCACAGGTGTGCTAACTGCTCTAAAGAAAACGTGAAGCCAATGTATAAAGTTAAATAAATAAAGATAAAGTTAATAAGTTAAATTATTGTTGTTGTTTTTATTAAGTTAAAGTGAATCTAGTGTTATTATTGCTGGTGCCCTGCAATGAACCCTGCCCCCACAGCAAACAGAACCGAATTGAACCGTGACTCCAAAACCGTGATCTGAACCGAACCGTGGCATTGGTGTATCGTTACACCCCTAATCGTTATCATGGACAGTGTATCAGAAATTATATATTGTGGTTCCATGTGATTTCCGCCCCTAATGCATGCTGTTTTTACTGAAATAGGGACAATGTGTATCACTGACCATGCCAGTCTTTGACCTTCAATCATGCAACATATCATGGTAAAATCACTAGACATGAATGGGAATCGGTTGTTGTACGGCACAGAGTGACAGATCAAAGACAATTGAGCTCACTGTCATAAAAGCTTGTGAGAAATTTCTGAGTTTGGCAGTACATAACATAATCATAGAGAGTGCTGCCATACAATGACTTCAAATGAAAACATATCAGTACAGTGCCGTAGCATTTCCGTGGTCTGTGTTCCAACATTTCTGGAGGAAAGAGAAAGTTGTTTAAACCACCTCAAACGGCTCTTCACAATCTTCACATGGTGGATGGGTTTGAGTGAGGTTTTAACACCACTTATGGAAGTTTAAGAACCATGACTAAAATACTTTTGTCTTGGCATTTCCATAAAACTAATTAATCCTAGTCACCTCCACAGGAAGTGCATAGTCAGCTGTTTTAGGTAAGTTTGTTTTACTATCAAGGTTATGTTCCTATACTTTCATTCAGTTATTGTAGCTTTCAGTATGCTAAAACAAAACAGTACCCTTTTAGAATGATGTGTCAGATGATTAACTTTTATGCTGTATATTGTTCTATCTTCACGTTAAGCTCAACGGCAGCCAATCGGAAATAACAATGGCATCCTTGGGATGGAAGCCAATAAGCATAGAGGCTGTAATTTATGTTCCACATGTCAGACCAATAGGAAGCAGTGGTTAGACATATTTTATCGTCTATAAACCGGGTCATCCATCAGAAGCTTAAGACTCATGGCCAATGTAAAGACAGTGTGTTGTTGCTCTTTTTAAATAAGGCTATAACAAACTCGACATTAGAGACAGACCAAAAACAAAGTGACCTTGAAAGGGTTCTTACATGCCTTTTTATTGGGACCCAAGTTTACTAAATTAATTGTTTTTTTTTTTAAATGCACATCTCAAACATGCTTCTGATTTTACAAATAGTGTGACACACTTTTTTATTATTATTAGTTTACATTTTAAATAACCAAAAGGTGAAATGAAAAGCAGGCTGTTCGAACTGATACAAGTGCCTGAAACAGAGATTTTTGCCCCAAGAAAGAAGTAACTGCGGTGTATAAAAGAAAATTACTTATTCGATTTGCAAAAATCAAACCGATCAGAAAATTTTATCACAATTTTAACAGAAATTTGGAAATGGCATCAGATTCCAATGTATCACAGTTAAAAAAAAAAAAAGAATTTAAACACGCCAATGACAATAGATATTAATTATATGAAGCAACAAATGACTTTTTCCTGTAGTAACCATTGGGCCTTACTCAAAGTGCATGCTCTTTTTCATGCGTTTTCACTCCTGTATTTTTGGAAGTGGAACAAATCTCACAGTGAATCACTCGGCTCCACAGGAACCAGGTGTCACATTTAACTTTAATATGACAATGAAGGTGTGGATAATGGAGTGATGAATAATCTAACTGAATAACGTGGGCAGTAATTTAGTCATTTTAATATCCATTTTAATGCCACAGGTAAAATATTTTATGGGCTTTGAAGGGCAATGAGCAGCTGAGCGTCTATAAATCGGTGGCACTGATGGACTGCCCACTGTTAGGCACATAACGGATGAACCTGCTGCTCGGGTCAGCCAGTGTATTCCTTAGACGTACCATGAAGAATCATTTGGATGTTTTATTTATGTTCTGACCTTTTCTATTTTATGTTGATGCAGATGTTTTCAGTCAGGGGCCCGCTTAAACCAATCACAACTGATGCATACAAACTCATTATTATCTCCGATTGACACTGGTTTATGCTCACATTTTATTTGGACTGAAATGACTTCTCTGTTTGATGAGACAGCTGCCGTCTTGATTCCAGGTCATTATTCATCAGTAGATAGATGTTTGTGTTGTGATGCATTTGATGATGGGCTTATTTAGGATTTGCATGCATAAGATTTGTCGGCATACTGTTAAGAGAGCAGGTCTGGGTTCAATGCTTTTCATGTGGCTGCAGTTTTTTTATTTTTTTTACCCATAGAAAAAAAAAGAGAGTTCCGATCAGTGACAGAAATAGATCCATGGTAATGTTAGTATGTATGTTACAGGGGTTTTAATCAGCAAAAATTATAATCTTAACTGTAACCTAAACCTTGTTCTAAAAGTAACTTTAAAATCACCCTTAAATGTGCAGTCATTGTGTAAAGCAGTGGAGTATATTTTAAAACCTGCTTCAATATAAAACTCCCTACCTTTAAATGCACCATGTACAGTATAACACTTTTGGTCACAAACTGAGTTCTGCTGGAGGATTACACAATCTTGCATGAAGACTAAAGACATATATGAATTGAAATGATTTAGTTTGGTTGTTTTGAGGTTTGAGGTGCTCACAGACTGCAGAAAAGATGTGTAATTGTGTGTAATTGCAATATGCAGTTTCAGTTCTAGTCATAAAAAATAACCTAGCAAGTACAAACATCTTCACATCTTCGCTCACACACACAGACACTTTAGTCGCAGCCTGCCTCACCCCAGGCATCTGGCAGAGACTTTAATTTGGAGTGTCCAGCAGCACTTTTCCATTACATATGATGTAATGTCCACAGTATAATAGGCCTGTAGAAAGAGTGCATTAAGACAGTGGTTTGTACACACAGGTTGAGCAGACTGGGCACATCGTTCCTTACACTAAAATGTGTAACTTTTTTGTCTTGTCAGTGTCATGTCCTGTTTATATTTAAATCTTCCTGTCAACCTTGTGCTAACTGTGCGTTGTTTGTTTTGCTTGTGCAGATATTCATCGGAGAGGTAGTCATGTATGTGATGAAGTCAACAAGGGAGGCTCTGCTGGCCCAGGAGAAAACCATTGTGACGGGAGACTGTTGTTACCTCAACCCCCTTGTTCGGCGCATCATACGCTTCATAGGTAAGAAAGTTGTTGACAAGTGCTCACAAGTGCCCTAAGCTCCCTTCATGTTGATCGCACCAGGCAGCGGCTGACGACAGGTACACACAGTGAAACAGAAATATCAGCGGATTTAAAACCAATGGCAAGAGCTTGTTCTGAATTTGCCCCAATGACTACCATTTAAAGACATTCTGAAATGTTTTTACAAATATTCAAATTATTACATGTAGAGTATATATTACTGATACATGTTTACTGCACTATTTGGCATCATACTTTCTGATGGTAAATTAAAAGATGTGTGAATATGAGCTGTTTTTCCTCCTAACATAAGACACTAATTCTTTCTGAGGTTTGGTGAAACAGTTGGTTAGTTGTCGCTGTAAATTTCATTTGGTTCATCGTGAATCTTTTTAAGTGTAACATTCCATGTGTATTAATAAAAAATATGTCAGGATCAATGCAGCGATACTGATAAGCAAAGAAATGTTGTTAAAAACACCAAAACCTGGGGTTGTCATTGGAATATGAGGAAGGACCCAGTTCCGAGCTTTTTGTTTCTCCTCATGATGGAGTACAACCTGCTTCACTGACACAACAGGGCCGTGCTTAAATTGCTCATTCCTCATGTCATCCACAGACCTTGGGACCGCAGGTTACATGATGGCCTGCCGTGTTTAGTTTATTGTCATCAAAACAGATGATAAGTGTATATTTTTAGAAACTGGTGGATTTTTATGCCATAATAAAGACATTGTGCCTCAGGTTGGCTCACCTTAAGGCGCCGGCTCTTAAAAAAGCTGTGATGGAAGTATGATGCTTTACCTACAGTATACTACTTTTTTCTCACTTCAGTTTGGTTTTCTTGTTTCTTTCTTTTCTAAATGCCTGCATATAGTCACTGCATTGACTCGTACGTTTAACAGTCAAGGTTACGCTGCTTCCTGTTGCAAAGGATCACAGTGACTACCCATCCACATCAGAGCTGTCCTAGGTCACCGTTTTTTTTTCACGCAGCTAATGCTGGTGCTGACACTTGTCACCACTGAGGGGCGCTTCAATGCCAATGGCTTTACTGTCTGTCACTGACAAAAATATTTAATTAGGTCAGAATAAAAAGCTTTTTTTTTCTGGCTGTAATATGCCAAACAAAGACTTAATAGGAAATGAAGTAACAAGGTCAACAAACTATGAGAAATTTGATCAGTCTGTTTACTGTTATGTAAGAGACAAATAAAAGCAATGGAAGATAAAAACAAGACAGATTGAGGAAATAATTTCACAGTCAGTACGTCTGATTAAATATGACAGGAGCATATGGTATTTACTGTATTAATGTCTACTCCAGATGTTTTTGTTTGTTTTGTCTGTCTTTTGGACCAGATGCTTAGTTCAAACTCTGCGCACACGCTGTACAATGCACTATTGCTTCAAAACAAATTCTGGTAATTGTAATCTGAGTTTACAGTGTTGTGTCTACAGCGGTATGTCCTATATCTGATCCATGGAGATGGATAATAATACCTGTTCAAAGTGCATTTTGTTATGAAACTGAACAAAAAAAGAAGCAGGCCATAACTAGTTTAAAGATTTTAAATAAGCTTTACACTAAGCTTTTTTTTTACCCAAATACCCCTTCCCCTCAATCCTACCACGACACCACAACCTGCCTGCTCTGTTTTTTAAGTAAAACAAAGGTAAAACTGAATCAGTTTATTATCTCATAATACAATTGTATTCAACTTAAGTCTAGAGCTTTCTTTAACCTTGACCTGACTTCACTGACTTAATCTAACTTGAGTATATTGTTACATTGTCGCAATTTTTATTTTTTTAAGAAGAGTTAATGCAGCCAATATTTATCTGCGTATCCCTTTGCTTATCTTTTCTCTATTTGTTTTTTTTTGTGTTGTTTTGGTGTGTAAGCAGAAGTAGTTGGAATAGTCTTTTTATCCTGTAGAATTTTTTTTCAGCCATTGATTCAATCATTCGTTTCTTTCTCTTTAAAATAATATAAAAACTATTAGACAAAATATGTAGACACCTCTTTATGCTTGAGAGGCTCTCGATTAGATACGGTGACATTTAAAGAAATGACAGCCATTGTTATAAAGCAGGACTTTTTTGTTTTCAAAATGTCAAGAGATATTTCTGTCCTTCAGAATATTCACTTCATCAAGTCTGGCCCTGGGTTGTTTTGTGTTATCTGTAGTTGATTGAAAAGCCTAATGTTTGCAGATTATATATCCTTGCACCTAAATACAGTCTGCAGTGCTAACATCTTTAAATAAAAATCCTGATTGGCTGCTCACATCAGCCCCTTTAGAGTAAACTTGAGGCTTTAGACTTTAAAAACAACAAACCAACGGCTCAGTGGATTTCAGTAATTCATCAGAGAATTGATCCAGTTGTTATGCATTTACCGCAGCTTTTTTACAGAATACTTCATTAACCCCTGAAAGGAAATATAATTTTATCAAAGAATAGTGTGTAAATAAATATAACTGCCTATCTTGGCCAGGTCTCCCTTGCAAAAGAGATTTTTAATCTCAATGAGCTTTTCCTAGTTAAATAAAGAATAAATAAAAAAAAATATATAACACATTTAACTTTTACAAAGTGGTTAATAATTACAAGGTTTTTGAGAAATTAGACACATGTTAAAAGTAAGTTTGTAAGACACTTTACCCCCTTGTTCGGCGCATCATACGCTTCATAGGTAAGAAAGTTGTTGACAAGTGCTCACAAGTGCCCTAAGCTCCCTTCATGTTGATCGCACCAGGCAGCGGCTGACGACAGGTACACACAGTGAAACAGAAATCTCAGCGGATTTAAAACCACTGGCAAGAGCTTGTTCTGAATTTGCCCCAATGACTAACATTTAAAGACATTCTGAAAAGTTTTTGTTTCTGAAATATTCAAATAATTACATGTAGAGTATATATTACTAATACATGTTTACTGCACTATTTGGCATCATACTTTCTGATGGTAAATAAAAAAATGTGTGAATATGAGATGTTTTTCCTCTTATTATAAGAGAGTTTATAAATCTCTAATCTGAAATTCATAAGGCAGCGCTTCATATGAATTACACTTCCATCTGCTTTGGAACAATCTCTCACATTTGTTGGATCATTGAAGTTTGTAGTTTCCGGCTCCTCGTCTCTCTCCGTCTAATTTCCCATCGCTGCATTCCTCATTGTCCTTCACACAGTAGTGTCCCTGTAACTCTCCCAGCACACCCCTCCCCTCCCTGGAGCTCCTCACACACCCCTACCCCCTGCAGATGAGAATACAAAGCAGAGTAATTTCATGGCTAAGCAGGCCAGATAATCAGCAGTCATATTTCACAGCAATAGGAATGCAGACGCAGACACTGGTCAGGGTTGGTGAGCCCCAAGTGTCAGTGTAATCATTCATAGCATTTCATTTTGTTTATACTGCATCTTCTACCTGTTGTCCACTAACTGTTGGGTGAATTTATCTCCCTTTTCGCAAACAGCATTTCTGTCTTTCTGCGATCCCTGTAACTCAAATTGATATATAATCAATGCGCCAAGCCAAAAGAAAGGGTTTATCTCAGTCGCTCCTTGTTGAACTAATCTCTGCACAATCGACTGCGTCAGGCTAATTGGCACACTTGGTTTTCTCTGTGCTATAAGTCCAAGTTAAAAACCTACACTCTTGCACAGTCCAAAACATTGCTTATTTTTGTTTTGGTCTTCTGTTCTTATGCATGTTGTCACAGATCCTAAAAATCCTGCCATGAGAGAAAACACCTTTTACTGCATTAGATTATCTTGCACAGCAGCTGGATTCTTCCAAGATTTGTGAATTTGTTCCTTTAAGATTCAGATTTAGGTTCTGATATTTTTGTAGAATTTGACTTATTCACATTTTTGTATTCTTTGATAACGTTTTTAATTTATATGGTGAAATTGGGCCTGCAGATGATTCTTACAATCACCTTCCAGGTATTCATCTTTCAGATACCCATTATCGCTTCACAATATACATTATTGCAAATTTATCACAATATTATTAGGCACACTGTCCATATAGCAAAGAACTGCTGGTGTTGCAATAATGTTATGGTCTTTTATGGACATAAATCTTTGTCCAATCAAAGGATTAAATTAAAACTGTGGTGCATGTGGTTTGTCCTCGTGCAGGCTTTAATATTGATTGAGCCCTAACATTGACGAGTGGAAGTTGGTCTATGATGCAGCTCTAATGCCCATTATGCTTTTGTTTAAAGAGCATGTCCATATCTCTGGTTATGACATAAACAGTGTTGTATATTGGCTGCAGTACTGGGCTGTAGAAATGAAATGAAAATCTTAAAACATAGAACCTAGAGTTTCCATTACTTTGCGTTGCCACTGCAAAAAGCATTTGAAACTGAGGGTCTATTCATAACAATTAACAACAATATCAGGATATTGCTCTAGATCATTTTTCATCACCAGGTGGTCTGACAGGGAGTCAGTCATATTAATGATGAATGATTCTTTGTAAAACTCTTCGAATAATTTGTACTCGTAGGCATATCTAGCCTTTCAGTTTTCATGCTCAATTGTAAACCTTATTAAAACCTTTTCTCTTATTGTATTGTATTGTCTTCTTAAAATTATTCCCTTTTCAATTCCATGAACCATTTTAATGTGCCCATTGTAGGAGTTTCAACTGTGGGGACTAACTAAAATGAACACAAAAATCAAAGGAAATCAAGAATATACTGTTGGCATAAGACATTCTGGGGTTTAACTTTGTCTAAAAGCTGCTGGGAGATTACGTGATGGCACTGGGACATGAGAATTCACACACCAATTTAACCCGGATCTAAGGTTTAGAGGCCGGAAATGTAAAGCGGAAAGGTGTTACTTAAGAGACTAAAGTGGGGCTGTTTTCTCAGCACTGTAATGCCTCATGATGATGTTCTGTGTGTGTCCCTCAGGTGTGTTTGCGTTCGGCCTGTTTGCGACAGACATCTTCGTCAACGCCGGCCAGGTGGTGACAGGAGGTCTGTCACCGTACTTCCTCTCCGTCTGCAAACCCAACTATACAGGCTCAGAGTGTCGCTTTAACCACCAGTTCATCGTCAACGGCAACATCTGCACCGGGAATCCTGTTGTTGTGGAGAACGCTCGCCGCTCGTTCCCGTCCAAGGAAGCATCACTGAGTGTGTACTCTGCAGTTTACCTGACGGTCAGTTGTGAGAGTTGTCTCTACAAAATTTCTAGTTTTAATTGAATTCATTTCAGTCTTATTCCTTTATTCACACCTGCTTTTCCTGTTATGGGTGATGGGTGACTGGAGCCATTTGTTTAGGGCTTTCTGAAAGAAAGTCTTAAATGTTAAAAGATCATGTCACATCAAGGCACAACTAAAAGAAGACTCCAAACATAATAAATAAGTGTTTTTTCAGTCATTTATTCATTTTCTACTGCTCCTCCTAGTGGGTGACAGGGGCTGAAGTCTATCCCAGCTTTGTTGAGTGTGAAGCCAGACAGACAATCCCAAACAACCATTCACACTCACCTTCATCCATTAAGGGCAATGAACCAATTTCCTAATTTCCCGAAGATGACCCATGGTAGCACAGGGAGAACATGAAGCCTAAGGGTCATGATCGGCTGGCATGTTATTAATCAAGCAACCCTCTTGCTGAGAGGCAGAAGTGCCTAGTCCTAGTCAACATGCACTCTCATTTGTATTGAAACTCTTCTAATTAGGTTTTCAATCTATGTTCAGACCATTAGGGACCATGTTGGGACCATTAGTATTGAATTGAGATTAATGCTCAGTTCCAATGTTCCGGTTAGACCACACTATGACTTTATAGGCGGACAGCCCAACAACAGGTGGCCACCCTACACAGACCCTCATAATAACATAACAGATGGAAATTAGCTACTAAGCTATAATCTGGTACAAGCATCTCTGCTCCGGCTTAATGTACATTGTAAGCTGTCCTAAAGAAATAAACCAATCTAATCTAATGTTAGATTGTATGTTTAAATAATTACAACTACCTGCCATGTATTCTCTCCACTGTCTGCTGTGCTACTCAGCCAAAACGAGGAGCTACTTCCTGGTTGTGTAAATGGTCAGTGTTTGCACTCATCACATGACCACATAACTGCTCAAAAGTGCATTAAACCTTGTCTTTTACCCGTAAATACCAATTATTATACACATAAAGTGATTACACATTTGATTAAGCAGTGTGACAAATCACAGTTTTTCTTATACATTTTGTATTATAAAATATTGAAGCCCAGTGGGAGGGGTACTAGGGGCAGCCGGTTACAGCGGAGGTAACATGGTCTTGTGTGCTGTTTGACCATTTTAAGGGTGCAGTATTTATTTATTTATTTTTTTGTTAAGCTCAAACCTTTTTTTCTTCTATTTTTGATAGTTGTAAATATATTAGAATTTTTCTTGCTGCTCACCTTACACTCGTTTAAAGGATTATTAGGAACACCCAGTGTTGGAAGTAATGGCGTTAGAGTATAATTTTTCAGTAACAGAGTAATCTAATTAATTACTTTTCCCATCGTTGTAACGCCGTTACATCGTTACTGAGAATGTAAAGTGTTGCGTTACTATAATTGGGTTGAATAAAGCGCGAGGTGTCATGCTTTGGCTGCACATCAGCTGCTGCAGAGAGAGCAGGGAGGGATGATGACACTGCTGCAAATGCGATGATGATTGAGTGACGCCGTCTCACTGCACACGCTGACTTCCACTGAACACAAGACAGCGTCAGCTGGGGAGCCGGGAAGGAGAGAGAGCCTCTCAAAACAAGCAATGCTCGCTAAAATGCCAATACGAGGAGGAGAAAGGGGGGTTGCCCCATGCCGAAACACTTTTGCTAAATTCATAGACAGTGAATATAAAAAAATGAATATTGAGCTCAAAACGTCATTTGAGGAATTAGAGTACATTGCAACCACTGGTTTAGTTGTTAGATTTGTATTTTAGAAGATAGAGATTAGAGATTAATATATTTCTTCATTTTCACTGAGAATGAACATGTTAATCTACAGAGAGAGTTGGATTGTGTTCTGTTTATTATTTTTACACAGGTTTACATTTGTGTGACTTAATTTTGTCCTTGAATTTTATTTTCAATATTTATTTTTTATATGTTTTTATTTCTATGTATATCATATGGCAGGCTGCAATCTACTTAGATCAAATAAATACCAAATGTTCTAAAATACTGTATATAGTGTTTTTATTCTTCAATCAGTTAATTTAAACATCTTTGATATTTAAGCTGTTGTAGAACATAAAAAAAACTTCAGTTACTTTGCTGAGTAACTGAGTTACTTTTACAATGTAGTAACTGAGTTACTAACTCAGTTACTTTTTGGGAGAAGTATTTTGTAACTATAACTAATTACTTTTTTTAAGTAAAATGTCCAACACTGGGAACACAATACTAATACTGTGTTTGAGCCCCTGTCGTCTTCAGAACTGCCTTAATTCTACGTGGCATTTATTAAACATGGTGCTGAAAGAATTCTTTAGAAATGTTGGTCCATACTGAGAGGATAGATTCTTGCAGTTGATGGAGATTTGTTGGCTGCACATCCAGGGCACAAAGCTCCCGTTCCACCCCATCCCAAAGATGCTCTACTGGGTTGAGATCTGGTGACTGTGGGGGCCATTTTAGTTCAGTGAACTCATTGTCATGTTCAAGAAACCAATTTGAAATGATTGGAGCTTTGTGACATGGTGCATTATCCTGCTGGAAGTAGCCATCAGAGGATGGGTACATGGTGGTCATAAAGGAATGGACATGGTCAGAAACAAAGTAGGCCGTGGCATTTAAACGATGCACAGTTGGCACTAAGGGACCTAAAGTGTGCCCAGAAAACATCCCCCACACCATTACACCACCCCCACCAGCCTGCACAGTGGTAACAAGGCATGATGGATCCATGTTCTCATTCTGTTTACGCCAAATTCTGACTCTACCATCTGAATGTCTCAACAGAAATCGAGACTCATCAGACCAGGCAACATCAACAAGGCCTTTTCGCCCACAGGACTGCTGCATACTGGATGTTTTTCACTTTTCACACCATTCTTTGTAAACCCTAGAAATGGTTATGCGTGAAAATCCCAGTAACTGAGCAGATTGTGAAATACTCAGACCGGCCCGTCTGGCATCAACAACCATGCCACGCTCAAAATTGAAAAAAAAGTTACCTTACTTTCCCATTCTGACATTCAGTTTGGAGTTCAGGAGATTGTCTTGACCAGGACCACACCCCTAAATGCACTGAAGCAACTGCCATGTGATTGGTTGATAAAGATTCTTGCATTAATGAGAAATTGATTCTAATGTTTCTAATAATCCTTTAGGTGAGTGTGAATATTTGCTCATTTTGTTTCCTTTTTGTACTTTGGATTTAGTTTAGTATAGCCTTAATCTAAGCCTAAAAAGCGAAAAGATTGCCAAGATTTTTGCATATTTCATCCTAAAAATAATCACTCTGCCCTCATGTACAACCAAAATTTATTCAAAAACAAATTCCCCAAATCATTCTTTTGGAAGGTTATGCTACATTAGTTAGATGTTTGGCAATGGGTTTCTTTTAAAGACTTTTAGTAACAAAGGTCTCTAAGTGCTATTTTTATTTTTTACAGTTTGTTGCAGTTGCTCTAACCTGAGAAACTGTAAAGTGATGGTAAGTGGCTTTATGAAGGTTGTGTTAAAGAGGTGCATTTTGACATGGGTTTAACAACAGGGGCTCAGCGGCTACACAAAGAAATGACTTGTTGTGCTGTTTTTGTCATAGACCAAAAAGGAATAGCGGGACAAGGACAATATAAAACGAATGAAAATATGGTGTACAGCTTTTTTCAACAAACTGAGTCAGAATGTAGCTCAAAATGCAGTTCTTTTCTCTTGCAGGTTGCCATATGAGGTGTATCTTGTAATCTTTTATTCACTTCTAAAACGCTTTGTTTTGTGGGATTTTTGACTCGTATGATGTAAGTTTTTGACATCCTCTTGTTTTAGTACTCCTGTGAAATAGTAAATTGTCTGACTCATTTCTGCAGGGA
This sequence comes from Neodontobutis hainanensis, assembly GCA_024349245.1. NCBI lineage: Eukaryota > Metazoa > Chordata > Actinopteri > Gobiiformes > Odontobutidae > Neodontobutis > Neodontobutis hainanensis. The sequence goes on from JALDNG010000041.1 coordinate 6,530,335, forward strand.
TCCCTTTTTTGATCTTGAAAAAGAATAGATTTCATGCATCTTTAGAATGGATAGTGATAATCTTTTCATTTAATTTCACTGCTGGTCTTTTTTTTTTTTTTTTTCCAGATGTACATTACCAGCACCATCAAGACCAAGTCAAGCCGTCTGGCCAAACCTGTGCTGTGCCTGGGTACGCTGTGTTCAGCCTTCCTCACCGGTCTAAACCGCGTTTCAGAGTACCGTAACCACTGTTCAGATGTCGTAGCCGGATTCATTCTGGGGTCAGCGATCGCTTTGTTCTTGGTAAGAAGATATATTCAAAACCCTTTTACAAAATGAAAGAAAATGAGTTTGTGTGCCGAAAGAGTGCACACACCAGGTTATGTACCGGATACATATTCTGTCAAATCATGGCTCACAGCTCTTGTCATAAATGTCTGTGGAGGTTCTCAGTCATCCAGGTCATCTTGAAGAAAAAGTTAAAGCCAAAGCATCTGATGCTTTTTGATTATGACAGTAAAAGAAGAAATTACAATTTAGATTTTTTTCAGTTTTCCAGTAGAAATTATGTTGGATCCATTATGACTGCTTATCTGAAAATAGGCGGACTGATTGGTTGCATGTTTTTTCAGTCCAGAGACATTTTATTCTGTAAATGTTGGGACTGCCCCCTTTTTTAATTAGTTGTATGTTTAACTATTTACATTTAAACTGTTTCCATTGTAGGAGTAGGTAAAACATTTAGGAATTCTGTTAATTTCAGTTTTTATTTTGAGAATATCCAGAAAACAAATTTAACAGTTCAGTGTTTAATTTCTAATTCTGCTGCTGGCTCGATTAATAGCCACAATGACTCTGCAAAAGACAAAGCTAAAGACACTATAATCACCAGATAAAGAAGCCATGTTGCCTATTTGTGAGCATTTGTGAGGTGCGCACCGTAATATGTTGTCAATTAACCATGGTCTTCAAAGTGCCGCACGTCCTGTGGCATGTACATTATATTAGGCCTGGTCTATGGAGACAGAGAAGGCTAAAAGTTTAAAGTAAACCTAAACAACTTTATTTTTATTGTGAGGTTAATTCATTCAGCTACTAATGCATTGCAATTATGTGCTGTATTGACATTGGGCCAAATTTATATTAAAAATATTTTAATTAAAACAAATTTTTATTCTTACCCATAATGCCTGGCCCAAGCTAATGCTTCAGCCCCCTGAAAATCTCTTATCATCAGACTCATTTCTTTCTGTAGAATCAAGGTGGTTGGCCAATGGAAGACCTCCACTGAATTTTCAATACTCTCAATATTAGTCCAGTCAGAACACTGTTGATGTAAAGAGTTGAATTGAGTATCAGATAATTCAAGGCCTTTTCAGTACTGAGAGAGGTTCACAGAGGGAGTGAGAGAGCTAAAGCACAGTTTCCAGTGGACTTCAAGAAGTTCAGTATCAGGTGTGAATGGAAGATAACAGTTGCAGAGTGGGAGGAAGAGGCAAAAGTAAATAGTAAGATGTCACCTAGATAAGAACATTAAGCTTGGTTTGGGTTCTCATTAAAGAGATATTAGGTAACCAGTTGAAGAAGTGATCTGATTAATTCCATTCATTCACCATTTTTTTCTTCAGAAAAAGCAATAAGGGGACTCCTGTTATGCATCTTGTTAATATAAATTTTTTACAAAGGGATAAATTGTGCCGACCAGACTTGTGCTTCCATGCAAGAAAGAAAATCCCTCGTCCAGTCAGCAGTAATCTAAATAAAGAACAAGGCTTTCCCTCCCTGCAGCCAGTGGAAATCTCCACTTAACAGCATTTCTTTCATTAAAAATGAAAAAGAGCTCATATGTTTGATTGGGAAAACCTTAAGATGTTTAAATCATAGACTCTACATAGATATGAATACAGTGTGTTTTATATCTTAATTAATTTTTTACCAATTGCGCAGCACTCTTTCATCCTAAAACTGTGTTTGGGGATTTTCATGTTGCTTAAATACAGCTCTTTTTTATTTATTTGTTACAAGACCCATTACAAGATTACAAGAGTGCCTTGTCTAAGTTCCCTTTTCTCCCCACAAAAAAAAAGTATGTTTTTGATTATATTTAAGAATCATAAACCCCTTTTATGATCCTCGCTGTGGTATTGGTTGACATTTCTCTCACTAGGTTTCAACAAAGGCATCTGGACTTATTGAAACCTTTTCTTGATTATGTCCTGGATGACTGAGAACCTCTACAGACATCTTACTATACAATTAGTATATTAAGATGTCTGTGGAGGTAGTTTTTGGACCCATGTCTTAATAAAGTTGAGGACAAACAATGTAGGCCTAGGGTGCACACATGGGAACCAATTTCAGCATAAATAACTGCTTTGTAAACTATTATAGATATACAGTAGTTGGACTGTAGAATGGTAAAGGCCTGGAGAGATAGGCAAACAAATCTTCAACAGCGGTACTTGGAATTAGCATTATGTAAAAAAGGCTAGCCCGGTGTCTTGTAATATAGACCCCTTACAAGATGTTTACACAGCATGACCAAAACCCATAAACATAAGGAAAAATGAGACTTCTTCATGCCCCCAATGTCGACACCTGCCCTCAACAGACAACACAACATTCTTAAGCTAAAGTGTCACAGTGCTTAGATACAGCTCTTTTTTTAATATGTGCAAGTGCGGAAAACAGGGTTTCTGGAAGAACTTTTCCAAAGTGTGCATTCTTACATGATCTAAAACATTGTTAGTCTGTAAACAAGGGGCCAAAACGCGCATAAATTTACATTTTTAGATATACCCACACCTGTGTGGACATTGCATTAAAAACAACAAAATATCTTGCTATAAAAAGTGAATATAAAACATTCTCTTGTCTGCAGGTTACAATTTAGCTAATGCTGAGATGAATCAATAAATCAACTGGTCAACGGTAAAGCCAAATTCACCAAACATCCTGAAGCTAACAGAATAGTAGGGGTAGTGTAGCTCTGTTCTTAGTTCAAAGATTTTCAAGGGCAGTGTAAGGTGAAGATGATGTATGTCATACAGCCTTATTGCCATAATCAGGAGCTCAAGATCAGAAGGTTGTCAATGGAATGCAAGGCAATGATTAGTAGCAGCAGGGGGATCACTACAGGAAAAATATGGATGTGATCATCTCTGTTCTTTATAGATCTTCTGAATTGGAAGTTCATAAATCCTTCCTGTTTTATCTTCTGTGCTGGACATGTCAAGTGAAAAGCCAGTGATCTGAATTGTGATCAGTAAGGAATGGTTCATCCTTGGAATACAAGGAAGCGGAGCTACCAGATCCTACCACCTCTTTTTAAAAAAGGGTATAAGCTTTCAAAGATTGGTCCATCATTGGTCTGAGTAAGTGATCTCTTGGGAAGATGGACGTCTTTAAGTCAATCATCACCTCAGCACTTTTGGACCTACTCATCTTCAACGTATTACTGGCAAACCATGAAGTGGAGAGCGGCAAGTATAACTCACACAATGACGTTATGTTGCCAATGGAGCTTATTAAAGACTTGTCATCTGAATACGGCGCCAAAGTGATGGACCGCTATCCGGAGCGACATTAATTGGTACAAAAGAGTAGAGCTTGAATCTCTTTTGCTTTAATCTCTCTCTAGTGGTCCCTGGGAAAACGGGTCGGGATGGTGCCAATAGCAACTGTTGCTCAATCTTACACAGGATCTGAGGTTGATGCGCAGATAGAAGGGGTGACTGCTAAAACCTCCTGTAGATTTAGGATGGTGTTGGTGTAATCTACACATCAGAGCTGGATGTACCTTGATCCAACAATAAAGAGAACCATGCTGAGTGGACTTTTAATGAACTGTCTGAAGGAGTGATAGAAACCGGCTGTGCAGAGACTCCTTTCAGACATGCTTTTCAATCTGTCCAGTCTGTTTTTGGACACAATGCGATCAGCAGAAATTGTTGTATTCACATCTGGTATTTGCAACTGCTTCTTTCTGAGTCTACATTAGATCGGTTCCAAAACTAAAAACTACACTGGCTTTTGATTGGTTAACTCTCTCATCTACCAATTGTAAAATTATACATTGACTGAGAAACAAAGTTGATTTGCTGTGTATATCCCACTGGTACTACAAAAACACGCAGCAAGTGTTAAACTCAAAGGTCTGTGGTACTTTGTATTTGATTTATTTCTTGTGACTCAATCTGATTTAAAATGCTTCATTACAATTACATGTTATGGGTTGACTCTACATCATGCTGCATCACTGTCACAGAACTTCAATACCCATGTTCCTACAAATAATGATTTTCCTAAAACACACAACATCACTAATGTAGAGGGTCTCTCAACGTGTTAAAAGATCAAGTTTTTAAAATGGTTTTTCTAATGATTCCATATGATATATACAGTATGTGCACCAGTGTATTTCTACAAGTACAAGCAGGAGGGTGTCCAAAAAATTTACTTATTATAGGCAGAAGGAATATTTAATTTATTTATTTGATTGGGACAGTGCATGTTAATGAATTTACATAAAACACAGTCACATGAATGTAAACATGCCAGATTGTAGCTTCAGGCGAATTTCCATCCGTTTACCAGTGCTGTGTCACTGGAGGCAAGGTGGGTTAAGTGTCTTGCCGAAGGACACAACAACAGTAGGGACTGGGGAGAGCGGTAATCTAACCGCCAACCATCTGGTTATAGAACGATGGCTCGATCACTGAGTATAGCAAGACTGGTCCACTGCTATGTCTATAATTTAACTAGCAAGTAGCAAGAGAATCAACCCAGGCAGGATGAGACATTGGTCTTTACACCAGCGGACTGCTTGTGCTCAAGTGAGAAAAGCTGCAACCCAAAAAGCTTGTATGATTAAACTCAATTCAACAAAATAGGTCTGAACATTTGGCATATGGTATATGGGTTTCATCATCAATATTGTAAGTGAAATTCATTTATGTCATATACACAGCTATATTAAAATATGAATATTGCAAATTAGAACACAATAGAATTGGAAAAACAAAAGTTGGAAATTGAAGTAAACGCTAGTGATGCTATGTGCTAAAAACAGCCAGATGTTATTGTTTAAAGGTAAGCAGTTTAAGACAAAAAATGGTTTAGAAGGCAGTTCCTTTTTGACTTACCCATGCAGGAGGCTCAACCATAAATTTCAGTGCAAAAGCTGTAATTTATCCATTTCCTTGCTCACGAAGTGTTAGAACTGAACTGGCACAAACAAGGAAACCTTGAGCATTCTCTCTGAGTGAATCTCCCAGCTTCATTTTCTCTTCATTTTTCTGTGCTCTGCCTGAGGGCATGGCTGGCCAGGGGATAGAAAGCTCCCTCTAGCTGCCTTCTTTGATTAACTAGGCCTAGGAGGGGTCCAGAAAGCAAGCAGCTCAGGGGTTGTCTCTAATGTTAAACACATCTCACTGAATTTCCATGCAAGTGTGATTTACTAGAGGCACAAATGAGGAAACAGATCCCCACATGGCTTTGCCAACAAGGCACAGTGCCATACCACCAAACCATCTCCAAATTAAGATTTGACTTGAGTTTTTACTTCCATATGAACTTTATATTACAGTGAACTGGACAAGAGAATATTAATGTCAATGCTTGGACTATTCTCTGGCAAAAAAACGACCTCCCACTAATTTTATAGTAATGGTCTTTAGATCAGTCACACACTTGGAAGAGACTTGGTCTTCTGTCAGAATTAAGCACGTTTTACTTGTTATGGGCCACAATGGCTAGAGCCTATCCCAGCTGGTTTGGGCGTGAGGTGTAAGAGTAAACCCTGGAATAGCAATCCCTTAATTGCAGGGCAAGAGACATGCACTGACCAACCAACATTCATTCCTGGGTAATTTAGAACCATCCACAGCTGATACATTCATGTATAACATTATTGTTATTTAGTGGAAAAAATATAACTTTTAAAGCAACCAAGAACACTAATTTCTAGTATCTGTCTAATCCTGTCCGTTTAACCCTGGTAACCTTGTGCTGTAGCTCGATTCTCACAACATTTGTGAGTTTATAAACTTGAGAAAATCAATCTTGACCTGCTTCGAGCAAAGTATTCACGGTCAGAACCCTGGCCTTACTGGCTCGTTGTGCCCAATGAGGTGGCAGCACGGCCTGGGCGGGTTTTAGGTTTGAAGATGTAGCAAGCATTTTCCCGTTATGCATGTTAACAACAATCACTGACCAGGTTACAAACGCTTTCAACAGGAGCCCTCCCAGATGATTCTGTGGAGCAGTTCTATTTGGCACAGTCAGGTTATAATCTTGGTGCCAGTACATGTCAGTCGTTGTTGTTAGATTTGTATGTAAGCATTAACTGAACCCAGCCAGAGTTGAGGCTGTGTGTTGTTATGCGCCAAATTAAAACACACTAATTTGATGTAGCTTAAGTCTGGATCTCGGTTAGTATAGTTTTAATAGGCTCAGGTTGTATCTCTGTTTAGTAAATATTACAGTGATAACATGGTAATTGATTTTTTTTAAATATAATTGTAACTTTTGATTGTCAGAACTCCCAACTTGTTTTCTAATGTGTTTTTATAATTCAAAAGCTCTCTCTTTCACTGCTTTTTCAGGGTATATGCGTTGTGAACAACTTCAAAGGCGTGCACAGTGCAGCAGGCAAACAGAAGACTGAAGAGTACCGTGGCCTGCCTCTGATGACTTTCCCTCGTGTGGAGAGCCCCCTGGAGACCCTCAGTGCACAGGTACCAGAAAACACTTAACCTGCTGTCCCAAAATCTTTAATCTCTGCCATAAGCATTATCTGCCCCCATTAACTGCTGCAGCTCCCTGTACACCTCAGCTTAAAACGACAAAACACCGCCATGAGATGGTTTTCATTTGGTTTTCAATGTGCGCATAGGCCCGGTTACACCTACTAAATTAACATGTTACATAATATTTTAAACTAATCTAGATTTTAGAAGAAATTGCTGCTTTTTGAGATTCGTACAGCACATTTTACATTTATATATTGCTGCAGAAGTAGCTCTACTGTTGCTGTGACTGTAAAGGAACTGTTCACTGACAGTGGGTTGTCCCACTCCTGTTGGTCCAACTTTCTACTTTGTTTGAAGAGCAATATCCTCTGTGTAATGCATGGATGTTACTTAATGGGGCATCTCAGCTTAACTCCAGCTAAACCTTGTAGTGCAGCTTGGCTCTAGTGTACTAGAGTTGACTAGACTTGTTGTCTACCTCTAGCCCCCAGTCTGGCTTATTACGAGATTATTTAAGAGAAGAGATGTGACTAAATATTGTGTCTTTATTTTGTTTTATTCCTTACCTTTCCTTTCTTTCCTTATCCTCTTTTTGCCTTCCTTGACGCCGATGTGTGTTTGTATTTCCTTGTGCATCTTCATTCCTTCCCTGCATCCTTGCATTGTTTTCTTTTTTTCTTTATTTCCTTGTAATGTCTTTTATTTTCCTTTGTTCTTTGATATTTTCCTTGTCCTTTTCACAGAGATGACACATGCTTTAAAGAACATCTCTTTTTTAATAATACACTATGAACTGCTAACTCTGACTTTCATTTTATTCCCTTCCCTTTATCCTCCATCTCCTCTGTCCTCTTACATATTCCATTCCCTTTCCCTTTTTTCCTGTTCATCCTTCTTGCCCACGTCTGTTTGCAGAACCACTCGGCGTCCATGACAGAGGTCACATGACTAAGGGGGCAGCACCGGGTCACGTTTGCGTCTCCACAGCACTTCCAGACACAATGACAAGACGCAGGCCACGTGGTGCTGAAAACCTAACTACTCACACACTTCTGATTTATCTGTTTAACTCACCTAGGAACCATGCAGCCCTTGTTTCAAATGTTTTTGTTCAGTCAGGCCATGCTTCTAAGGCACATCAATCATGTAAGTGATAAAATTCTAACAGAACAACACTAAAAGCACAGGTGTTTTTCTTGACATGTTAAACCGTTTGAAACATGAGCCGCACAAGTCCCTCCTGTGTGCTGTTTGTCGTTAGAGGACGGTGTTTTGTATATTTTGTATGAGCGAGTGCTGTAGCCTATCCTGACAGTGTTAAATCGGCACACTTCCTGTCAGCACTTGGTTTGAAATCACATCCTGTCAGGTGACCATCACATCTGTCGCACCTCGTCTGAAAAAAATATTGATGTTGTTCTGTGATGTATGTCATTTGTACAGAAAAAAAAGACAGAATCCTTTTTATTATCTCTGCTGTATATTAATTGACCATGTCAGGTCATATTTTGTAAAGATTTTTGTTAATCTGTATGACTATTATGATCCATTTGGACCTGTCTGCCTGCTGTAAACCTGAATGTTTTGGTATCAGTTTAGGTGTTCCTTTCCTTTGGAGGAAATGAGAGGGAAAGAGTGAGACATCCTCAGAGTTAGAAAATGGGGTTTGGCACCTGTAGTGCCATGTCAGCCATATATACATATACATATAATAAAACTGGCTGATATTCTTGTTGTTAGTACAATATGGCTGTATCTGAAATCACTCCCTTGTCTTCAACCCCATCAATCTCTACATAGGGCTGAACAACATAGCAGTCATATATAACTGTCATATATCTGTTTATAACATAGGCCAAATTAAGCTCTCATTAGCCATTTTACTCCACAATGACTTACCAATACCTACTTACAGATATAAGGCCATAAAAGACGTTCCACTTCGGCAAATCACACAAAACATGTAGTGACCATCCTTGCACATTATTTTTCATAATGCATTATGTAAAACTTTATTTTGCACTCAATTTGAATTCAATAGACATCTTGACACCACAACAAAACGCTATTGTCATGAAATAGTGCACTATAGTGACGAGCGGTTTTGGACACAGCCTGTCAGTCACCCCAGTTTCCTGATTCACTGTGATGTTGGTGATGACTGTCTCGGTACAGAGGTGTAATGGGGCTAGCCATTGCTAAATAGACTAGTTTGGGATGAATTTACTAATAATTCTATTGTACAGTTCCTGTGGAAAATATGTAAAATAATACAAAAAAGACACCAGTGGTCTTTTAAAGGAATTGAAGGCCTGGCTTGCCCTCTTAATAGAGAACCAGCCCGTCACTTTTCCTCCTTCAGACACCCCTCCCCTCTCCCCTGACCCACCAGTGGATTGTGATGCTATGTTGTGACTCCATTTCTTTTTGGGAGCTCTGCCCAGCATGAAGAGAGAAGTCAAGATGTTTTATAGATATCATTATCATTGTGATTATAACTGTCTTTTTCTTTGAGAACAAAACAAACAAGCATTTCATTTGAAATGCTGCATATATTTTTTTTCTTGGTTGGTCCACAAATTAAATAGTCTGTAGCAACAAGGTGTTCTCTTGCGTTTTTATTTTCATATTTTAAATGCCTTGCCTGGTGAGTTCTTTGCCATAAAAGAACATCAGAGATGAACAGGGCCGTTTGAATCAACTCATTACATTTTGTTTCACTTCTGGCATATTAAAGATGTAAAGTGGTACTTGAGAATGAAAATAAGAGTCATTTTTAGTCTGCACTTCCCATTAATTAAAGCCAGTGAATCGTTGGAGACCTCTTCAGTCAGTGAGCTCAGCAAGTAATTTAGAGTTAGAAATAATAGTCAGGAGAAGTGAATATTAAACTTTCCATCTCACTGCAATGACAGAAATATTCACAACAACAGACTCCAAAACACTAATAATGTAGGATAAAATATGGATATGGTACTGTCCCCTCTACACTGTCGTCCCTTAAGGTATTGCAGGGAAAGAAATCCCATACAGCCCAGGAAGGATTATCCCCACAGACCTTAATGTCAAACAGATGCCTGGTGTACGGGCTGAAAGGGCATCCACATTCCCAGCATGGTCAGTCTCTAGTGTTTATTGTCTATTTTCATATATATTTTTTCAGTCCTAAAATGGTTGTTTCTCTGACACTACACTGTAGTGACAGCTCAATCGAAGAAAACGAAACAACAGCTTCACAAGAGGATGTATCGGCACCGAAGAGCCAATCGTGGTGGAACGTCCGAGTGGGCGCTAAAGATCATGATTACACATAATTGAAACTTTAGCTTTGACTAATGTGTGCTGTTTTAAAGGAATCTATTGTTTTTCAGGTAAAAGTATAGTATATCACTCTAAAGAGCCATCTCCTTCTTGACAGTCATTTGAAAAACAGTTCACTTAACCAAATTCCTTATTAGTGTTCTTGCAGATTCATCCTGTTACCACTGCCTTGACTTCAGGAATGTCTGTGTCACTGCTAAGCAAGGCACACACCGACACAAAGAAATGTGACAGTTCAGCCTGTGCGCTTCCTCTTTTGCTCTGTCAGGTATTCATTTCAGCGGTGACAGCCTGTGCTTACCCCGCAGACACACTGGCTAAACAGATAGTGTGTGGGTGTGGGTGTGTTTGTGGGTGTGTGTGTGTGTGTGTGTGTGTGTGTGTGTGTGTGAGAGGTGGTGTGTGTGTGTGTGTGTGTGAGGTGGTATTTGACCAGGCCATGTGTTTATGAAATGCCATCGTTAGATTTCCGAGTATGCCCCATCGCCTAAATAGCTGTCCCCAAGCGATAAGAGTGAAGAATAGTGCCACAACTAAATGTCGTCTCAAGGTAGGCAGCAAAGCTCTGAGTGGGTTGGCTGTGTATATATGGCTACAGGGTGTTTTCAAAACCACAATAGGATCTATTTGGATAAAAGGAATTGAGTAACTGCAGGTTAATCTCAAGGACCATGCTAAAAAATAAACCTTTTGATTGCTGTGAATTCAATGGCAGTGATTACGGCTTAGATTTTGGTGACCTGCTTTGTCACTCTACAAGGTCTAGGCTATTGTTGTTCACCAGTGGAAGCAAATCCTTTAAATGAGTGTAGCCTCAGGTTTCACTGCAAGTGTCTGCAGTTGAATTGGGCTACACACGGAGATAAATAGGCTCCAAATTTGACTGAAAGAATATCAAAACTGTGAAGTGAAAATATGTGCAAACAAGAGAGGTAAATTTTAATAACATTCAAACAAAACAGATGCAAGAAAAAAATGGCTTCACAAAAGGGACTCCTTTAGTGTAAGTAGTTATTCATATTTGAATAACATGCCAGAGTGAAAGTTCTGGTGATACCTTTAAATGCTTTGAATAAACATTAAAACAGAACCAAAAACCAAATACATCCATTACAAGATCACCAACATGGCTCCATACTGGGTACATTAATATGACACAGGGTCTCATCCCATGATGTAATATAGCAATGTTTTGTCACTGGTCAATCTTCCTCTGTGCTGAAGCTAAGGGTGCCCTACGACATCTTGTTTGCATTTTTTCTTATCTATAGTGCTTTGAAGACAGTTTGGGTGGTGGATTGAAAATGCCACCCAGGACATTGCCATCAGTGAGCAGTTACGTTTAACCTCTGCAACACCTTGCTAACACTGTGGAAATAATTTTACAAAATTCTTTAAAGGACATTACCTCTAAGTTATTTTGATAGTTTTCTGTCAAAAAAAATATTAAAAAAAAATATAAAAAATAAAAATCTATTCAAATTTCCACATATCTGATATAAATTGAGACACAACAGTCTCATCTGAGTTCATTAGTGGGTACAATTCCTAATATGTAATAATACCAACAATACCACAGTGTCATTTCTTTCAAGCAATGCAAGATGCTATTCAGGGCCCCAGTAAAGGATGGCCAACTAACCGATCATTGCCATATCACACCCTGGGAATGGGAATGAGCTGGACACAATGCTTTTTTGACTGTGAAACCAGAAGGATGAATGGATTTAAAACCTTTGTATTTGGATTCATGAGCCATTATGTTTGAAGACTATAGATCACACTCTGACACGTTGACTCGTGTAATTCTTCAAGAGACCAGGAGTGTTATCTGTGAAGTGCAGTACAACGTGACACAGTGATCCATAAAGTTAGGTTTGCATTGTCCCATAAGTCACACAAAACCTCATGTTTAAATTAAAGTGAGTTACCCTACAATGTCTTACGTTGATAAATTTACCTCAGTAGCCCTCAAAATCGACCCATTAAACCTGACCAGAGTTTGAGAAATGGGTTATCAAAGCTTGGAAACATAAGGGCATCAAAACTCAAACTATTATTTTTTTCGTCAATGATAGGATCCAGCAAGACTCTTAGGACATAACGACATAACTGGTTAGGTTCAACTTGGGGTCATTTACATTAGACAGGTGAATTAGCCCATTAGGCTTATATACCAGCAACTCCTCATATCTATGAATAAGCTTATCTTCATTGCAGGCAAATCTGTACCTTCAAAGAGGGAACGCTTAGAGGGAAGAGATTGGATGGAGAAAAGGAAGAGGAGAAGAGAAAGAGGGGGAATGCTACTGGATGGAAAAAGGAATAGAGTGGGATTGCACAGCACTTCAGTGAAAGCAATAAGCTAGTGAAGGTATAGGAACAGATTTGGTTTTGGGTTCCGTGTTAGTTACTTCCAGTCCATTCGGATCTCAATCCAGATTTTAGGAATTGTCTTTCTGGCATAACAAAGTGAGATCTGATCCACAGAAAACCTCCGGTCCAAAGGAGGGTCCTGCCTCCACTAACAGTTCCAAATCCAGACATCAGCCATGGATCTCTTTCTGAAACTTATAGGAGGGAGGTTTCTGCATATGGTCCAATGATCAAATCAGGTTTCACTTGACAACAATATGCATCAAAACTCCGGTAATGGGTTTGTGTGCTGGTTAGTCTGCTGGTGGGACTGGGTGTACGGAGAAAACTGGTTCGCCTGGTGCGTCGGAGGCTGATTTGGCCCTGTCTGGTTTTCTGATTGGTACTGTTCAAGCTCTCTCTTCCGTCTTATAGCAGACTGAAGCTGCTGTTTTATTACGTGAATCTGACTTTCCAGTTCTGAAAGCTCCTGATCCAGTGGATTTCGTCCCACTCCGAGGCCCTGTCCACATTCAACCAAACCCCGACAATGCACTGGGGTTATTCCTTGACATGAGCCCCCCTGCCCAGGCCCTGGCACGAGCCGGCCTAACAGGTCAGAGCGCCCATTTGAGGTGGTCACTATGGGGAGGTGTTTCTCCAACAAGGGGATTGAATGATGATGAGGGGAAGGGGGCGGTGGAGGAGGAATGTCCTGTGACAATGGGTGCTCCAGGTCGTTCTGTACCTCTGGAAGGACCCTGCGTCTGTTACAGTGGGATGACTCTGAGGGATTCCAGCATGCTGCTTGGTTGTTTCCTTCATTGCATCTGAAAATAAAAACACATACACATCTATGTTGCAAGTTTGTTAGAATATAATTTTAGCATGTGTAGTTTTATTATACCAAAACTTCAGATAATCTCACTTATTATTTGTTACTTGTTATTTGCAAGATGACCATTCTTGATGTGCACCTTTTTGCTTTCCATGTTTCTAAATCAATAGTCAATAATCAATAGTTTTAAAATAACAAATATAATGAGCAACGCTTGCATTTGCTAAATTGTTCCGTCTCACTTAAAGATTAGGAGACTTATAAAACCTATTTCGTACTTCTGCCGATTTGGCTGTCCAGGTACAGCAGGATGTTGATTTCACTCCAAGAAACCTAAAACTTTTGAATCCGGGTGAGTGCTAGACAACTTTCGGCTGCTGGTGAGATAACAACAGTGAATTATTGTGTTGTTGTGTTTTAAAAAATCATTTTCTGATTATATTTTAATAGTATTAAATACTAAGGTTTATTAGCACTGCTTCATACAATCCTAGCTGTCTGTTTTGGAGCAGAACTCCGCATTACTTCTTGGCAGCAAATGACGGTGTTAACTGAGCCTCTACCGGCCTAGCAGACATACCAAAGCTGTTCCTCAAGTTCCAGTCTAGATAAAAAAGAATGTGAACTATTATCCACTGATTATTATTTTTTACACTGTGGCTGGGCTTTGATTATATACAGTTTGTGCCCTCCACAGGTTAATGACTCACTTATTTAACATGACAGTTATCGTTATATTTTTTCTTTTTTTTTGTCTTTTGTAGGCTGCAGGCACAGCAGGTACGAGCAATTTCAAGATTAAGTATATCTTCTAACGAGCACTAGGACCAAAATACTATATATATACTATTACTAGTATATACTATACTGTATTTGACATTTATAAACCAATAAAACATAGAAAACTATCTTGCTCAATCAATTTATCTGGTTCCACAAAAGCCTTCTGCAGTAATCTTTACACTCAACTATATGTTACAGCCACATGGTGTCATCTTTAGAAAACAACCGGCTTCTTGTTTCATAAATAACAGCTGCAATTCACTTTAACACCAACAGTATATCAAAACTTCACACAGCTTTTTAATTTAAAAAGCTAATTTAATATAACAACATCAGGTTTCACGCAAGTTTAGCTGCAAACAGTTTACTATTGGATTTTACTGTTGAAGTCATGGCACAATATAAACATCCATTTTTCTGGAATACGTTATTTAAACCTCTGGAGATTGTGGCCCAGCATACTGCATAAAACCCGATTACAGCATAAAAGAATAAATACAGCTCTATGCAGAACACACAGATCAGAAGACTAAGGAAAATGCTTGCATTATGTATCTAATAAAAAAGAAAAAAAAGGTATCATAAAGGTATTTTTTTTTAGTGACCTTAGTATGTGCAGAGAAATTTAGATTTCAAATGACTGAACTCTGTGGGCTCTCGTGCTTTTCTCTTTCATTATCCATTTCTGATCTCTGATCTTACAGTGAGTGCACTCTTATTGCTTTTATTTATGGATGTATGTCGCTTTTCTTCTGAATGCACTTTGGCAAAAGCACAATGGATTGTTGGAAAGTGGTATGCAAATTGATATTGCTTCTTTTATTTGAGGTCAAATATCTTCTATTTATCTTTTGTCTACTGAAGTATATTTCAGTACTTGGCATTGTTCTTTATCTATCTTAATTCTTTATATTTTAAGAAATCCCGGACATCTTTACAAGAGATTGCTTTTAACCTTCACCGGTTCATTGAAATTCAGGCGTGTGATAGGAATAGGAGTCGATGATATAAGTGGCACATATACAGTGGCAAGAAAAAGTATGTGAGCCTTTTGGAATTAAAATGTGATCTGATCTTCATCTAAGTCAAGGGTAATGACAAACATAATGTGTCTAAACATAATTACACAAAATTATTCTGATCTTTTATGTTGTTATTAAGAACAACCAAAAAACCTCATAGTGCTTGTGGAAAAAGTATCTGAATGCTTAAGTTAATGATCTTGAAAAAGCTAATTGGAGTCAGTTTTATCACACCAGGATGTCTCGTTAAGATAAGACGTTTGGAGGTACTGTGACTGATATAAACCCCTCAAACTTTCGGAGTTTGCTCTGCACAAGAATAACATGCTTATGTGAGCCATGTCTCCCCAAAAAGAATCCATCAAGAATTATTGCTTTACATAAAGTCTTTAGAAATTCAACAGCCTTCAAAATACACCTTTTGGAGTGGCCAAGTCAGCGCCCAGACCTTAACCCAATAGAGATGCTATGGATTGACTTGAAAAGGGCCAAACACACGAGACGTCCAAAGAATATGACAGAGCTAAAGCCAGGAAGAATGGGCTAAAAATCCTCCTCAACGATGTGCAGGTCTGATTCACAGCCACAGGAAGTGCCTGGTTGAGGTTACTGCTGCAAAGGGGGGGTCAACCAGTTATAAATTATAAAGGTTCACTGCCATTTTGGATGTTGAATGAGTGTGTTCAATAAAGACATGAAAGATTTGTTTTGTGTAATTATTTTTAGATACATTATGTTTGTTAATACACTTGACTTAAGATGAAGATCAGATCACAATTTAAGACACATATATTCAGAAATCCATGAAATTCCAAAAGATGCACATACTTTTTCTTGGCCCTGTATAATGATCTTTACTGATAACTACACATTTTTCTTACTAAGTCATGATTATACAAAACCCACTCAAATCCTTTGAATTATGATTATGAGAAATTGAAAATTCAGTTCCTCAGTCAATACTGCAAGAGGTAATGAGAAAGGTCAGTGCATGCAACAAATAAATATTGATTGAATGAACACAACCCATTTAGTAATTTATCAAGTCATTCATGTGATCTTTATATTCTCTGTTAAGTGTGGGATCTTTTACATACTGTAGATGCTGCACAAAAAACATTTTCATGTTTCATTATATATTATTCTCTTGTAAGTTATTTTTTATGGCTTCAATTGTGCTAATTAATTCTTTTATCTATCTTACAGTCCTATCTCCATTACTGGATAATCTAATCTCCAGCCAGTTTCTTCTAAATGTCAAAAATATTATTATTTATTTATTTATTAATCTGCAGTGAGGGTTTATTCAGGAATATCAGATTTGTCCATAAAAATTACATTATATTACATTCACTCACAAGCACATGATTAAAGACCCTTTTCTATTTTCCTTAAGAAAAAACACTGGACCTGGATATGTTTGGTGTAGTATATTTTGTCATGCCGCTTTGCATCTAACAGATTGCGTACACTGTAACACAAAAAACAAAAATATTTATCACGCTTGTCACTCATAAATAATTCTAATAAAAGGTAGTTCATATGATGTTGAGAGTAAATAGTCCTAAATATTTAGTCATTAGAGTAATAACAAAGATTATGTATCACTTTGTTACATAGATTGATTATGTCAGACTGCTGTGTTGGTGTTTTCAGTGCACCACTTCTATAAATAATCTGATAATTATAATAAAGCTGGAATAAATAACTTTGATTGAATATCATTATTGCAGTTTCTGACTCACTACAACACATATTTTGCCAAATATTCACCATAACTCTAAAATCCATCTCTCTTAAAGAGGGCCTGGATAACGGAGCATGATTCTGCGGAAACGGCAGCTAATTATTGATCCCAGTGACGGTCTGTTCTGCTCCTTCTTGACCTTGACACTGCATTTGATACTAAATCACAAGATCTTAATTGGCCATCAGAGAGTATTTTAGAGTTTTACAGAGCTGCTCCTAATTGGCTGATGTTAAATCTGTGAATCTCAGACGGGCAGCCCTTGTCTCATGTTTCTGGCTGTGTCCTTGTTAGCTCAGTTATGAAGTAAAATGTTACAGCTTGAACCTAAATAATTGTAACCTTTTCAACCAGGTTGTAATTTTTAGTTTGGATAATGAGCTCATATAAAGTGCTATGTTGTCTGGGGAACAACAATCCGTCTGTTGTTCCCTGAGTCTCAAATCACAAGCACTGTTTGCCATAGTATATCGTAGTAGGATAAATTAAAAATCTTTAAGTAGACTTTCAAAAACAGTTACAGCGTGTGACTTTATGGAACAGTTGAGTGTTTACTGGTCCAGAGTTCTGAGACTGGAGTTTGCAACCCAGCATAAGAGTTAGATGTAAGTCATGAAGTGGTTAATGTAATAAAATTAAAGTTCTATAGGTTGTTGTATAGTTAGTAATGGCCACTGAGTGTAGAACTGGCCAGGCTCATGGAAGTGCTGTAT
The DNA here is from genome assembly GCA_024349245.1 of Neodontobutis hainanensis. Classification (NCBI taxonomy): domain Eukaryota; kingdom Metazoa; phylum Chordata; class Actinopteri; order Gobiiformes; family Odontobutidae; genus Neodontobutis; species Neodontobutis hainanensis. The sequence goes on from JALDNG010000041.1 coordinate 6,547,848, forward strand.
TAGAAATGTCAAATGCACAAGAAAAATGTAAACAAAAGACAGGTACCTCATAATATATTGAAAGAACAAATAGAAAAATAGGGATATTCACAGTGCATTATTTTAAGATTAGGTGCTATAGTTCCACCTTCCACTGCAGCTTCAAAGTGACTCATTCAGCTCAAGGATCTATGGCTACAGTCACCTGGGAATGAGAATACTGGAATACTGGAACATCATTTTAATCATATGTTCAGTTTGTTTTTTTTTGGGATATAATTTATATTTTGATTTAGTATCCAGACATTAAAACCGTAAAAGCATTATCTGCAGGTGCTCATCGGTAACAGTCAAAACTCTTGCTTTTGAATGAACGCTAGCTGCTTGATATTTTCTTATGTTAGCTGTGGAATAAAATGTACTCTTTTGACATTTCATCTTTCAAAAAGAAGTTGGAGACCTCTTTTTAGTAGGGGTTGAGTTTCTCTACAGTAGTACAGTAGCTGTCAAGCACACATACCTACTGTACACCTTCATTCGTAGAGTAGCATGAATGGAGATTGTTTCGTATAATTTTTACTCTAGCATTTTCATAATGTAAAATTGTAAAAAAAAAAAGACTTATGCCAAGAGAATCCAAATATCATTTAGAACCCTCATAAACAAGTGCATTTGTAATATTTAAAAAGTTGTATTTGTTAGAACCATTAGCAGTGGACTTTTTAAGTGTACTAACAGTTTTAAATGACTGTATTTTTTCCTGATTTATAATGCTCCTGCTGTAACCTCTTTGAAAACTGAAGAGCGCCTTCAGTCAGTTGCAAAAAAGATGACAGCTTACAAAAGTTGGTACATTACACCTTGGGAATATGAATGGGCTGAACAAGTTGCATTCTGCTTGCCACACAGACATGCTTCTGCGAGACAGCACCAGAGTGTGACCGATATAACTACTGACTCTTTGACAGCACGCAGGCACGATGCAGAAGAGCCTGATTGAATGAGCATAATTATGAGGGAGTAGGTAATTTATCCTCATTACCAGAGGCATTCCTCACATGGCCGTGGCTCTATAATTATGTGTATTTAATCTCCCAGTTGGAGTGCTCCACCTGAACGTCCCCTCAATAGAACTATAGCAATAAGCAGCGCTGAGAAGAGACTGAAATGAAATAGAGCCAAGAGGCTTTTTGTCCAAATGTTTCAGGTTCCTCGGATCTTACTTTACTCTAAATGCATTCAATAGAAGTGGTGCATTTCACATCAGATATATCAGATTACAAAGCTCCCAAAGCTAGATCATGGCACTGCAGTGACCAGATTGGGAATACTGATAAGAATAAAAGAAAAAACAAATACACACAGCGGTGCTCTATGTCAGCATGATTTTGTGTTTAGTGAAGGTTTGTGACACTAATCTGGGCAAAGTGCAGCCATGCGGTTTATGAAACAACTGTGTAATCGACCAAAAAGAAGCCGGTCTGATTGACTTAGTCTCCCTCTTTCTGAGCCAAACAATGCTGGGATGACGTAGGCCTGAGATTAGCTCCTCCATTCTCCTCTACAGATAATTAGATTCCAGCAGACTGACCGTTCTATTTAGTTCCTGATTAGTGATGAGCTTCTTTACTGCCACTTGGGTGTTAATTGATGTCACTTACTGTCAGCTGAGTTATCGGACGCATTGAAGAAGAGAAAAAGTGACAGTTTTACATACTTATTTTTGCAAAATAACCAGTCACGAAAAACATTTAATATGCTTCCAGAGGCTTTCTGAGGCAAAATACTGTTTATACACACAAATGTATGTATGTCTGGAAATATGAGAAATCCACATGATCTTCATCTTTTAAAGAAGAAGGTTGTAGTTCAATGACACTAAAAAATATCTGATAACTTTTCTTTCTGTGAAGAGTCTGCATGTCCTCCGGTGTTACTGCGTTACTGCCCAAAGACATGAATGTGTTGGGTAACTGGCAACTCTAAAGTGCCCCTTGTGAATGAAGGTGAGAGTGAATGGTTGTCAGTGTTTGTCTCTAAATGTCAGCCCTGCGACGAACTGGCCACCGTCCAGGGTGTACCCTGCCCGAGGCCGAAAATTTTGTAAAATGACAATGCAGATGTTCTAGTAAGACAAATTCTGACCAACTGAGACAATAGTGTTCAAAAATAACACCACAATTAATGTTACGGCTGTCCTGCAAAAGCCCTTTTATAGTCAATAGTGACTTAAATGCTTGTTAAGTTTCCATTGCCAAACAGGTACAAAGTGTCATAAAAGCTTATATTCTACTAGTTTAGACCAAAAAGTAAAACAGTTTTTGGCCTATGCTTTTATCAGAGTGGTCCACATGTGAAATGTTGATTGAGTGATTAGATAATTCAAATGAAAAACATAAAATGACAATGTTTTTTCTCAAATGGTGCTTGTTCTTATGATACATGATCAACTTCCAAGAAGAAACAATTGGAAATGTTGCACTTTTTACAACAAGCTAGTGATTAGAAACATCAGTTTAAGGGTTTTAGATAGACAATGAATGCTTTTTATTTAGAAGAAAGAGCCAAAAAAATGCAAATGATACATTACATTAAACATACTGTAACATGTGACTTTAGATTTTGGGTCCCACAAAACTTAACTATATCTGTAAATACAGTGCTAGAGAGTTTGGTTGAAAAGTATTACAATTGATTTTCTGATCTTTGTGGAAATGTGGCTTTAGTGTAACAACAGCAACATATACGTTAATTGCTAACAAGTCTTGGCACCCTGATCTAAAACAATACATATTAGTTAATTCAGAGATCTTTAGTGGATGCACAAGCTAAAAAGTGTGCCTTTAAGGTTAGGCTTTTTGATGTATTTGTATCAGGTTTTAACTATGTTCATTTCACTCCAAACACGTTTACTATTTGGTACAGTTTTCAACCAAAACAAGATAGATCAATCTCATTTAATCTGTATTCAGTAATTATGTAACAGATGAATTGCCACATCTGTTTAGAGCAGGTAGAAAATGCATGCATGAACGTCACCCTGTGTTTGGATAGGTGTTTTTTTGAGCATACATTTTTATTTACTAAGAAAACTGTTGGATAAGCATTCCATTACAGATTTATTTAAAGGTTAATAAGGCTAAATCCCACGTTGAACTGAATACTTAATTGGATCGTGAATAATTAAAACTGTGCTTGAGTTCAGTGAAAACCTTAGTGAGTGTATATTTTCACTTCCCAGATAATGCAGGATCTGATTTTTTGCTGAACATGGGATTCCTAAATGGGACTGTACCTTTTTTCTGGCTTGGTAACAGTTGGTAGTTTGTCATCCGTGAAGACCGAGTTCAGGGCTCGATGTAATCTCTGCAAAACAACATTCAATTATGCATTTGTTAATTCATGAAGCATATTATTCAGAGCATGACTTTTCCCAATATTATGAAGCCAATAAGGATTATTGGGAATCGTAGTGCAGTCACAGTACACTTTAGTTTTTGGTTGCATTTCTCTGTGTTGCCTCAGTACCTGACTTGTGTGCAGCCAGTATTTGAAGCGTGGCTCCTTGACCCTGGGGATAACCAGCTTGTATACAATGTGCTCTGCAATTGTGGTCAGCAGAGATAAGGCCACACCCACACACAGCATCACAAACAGACCGGAGAAGTGCTTTATGCCCATTTGCAGTGTCTGGAGGGAGAGGAAGAAAAGTTAGTGGAAACAAAAGGAATCTTTGTAGACAATCGATCAGGAGATGTCCGAGCCAAAATAAGCCATGTCACACTCAATATAGCATTTTGCATAATGTCAATAGTAATGTATGTAAATGTGTTGGCACAAATCTTCAGTAATGTCCGGACATTCTACTTAAAGCTGCAGTAAACCTATTTTTAAACAGATAACCCAAAATAGACAAAAATGACACACAGTTTTAGGGCTGCATCCAACATCATATTAGACATTATTAATTATTTTTATAAACTAAATTATTTACAAATAGTACAAATATGGTATCAGTATGTATTAACCTTATAGGCACCAGGGTTTATTTTTAAAAATACAAATTTTTGAGATCCAAATTTCAAAAGGCTGTGGTTTGAAAACAATAAGAGATAGAGTCCTACTCTAAACTAGAAAAAAGTAAGTAATGTAAAGGTATGACCCAAAGTATGAGTGAAGTAATTTTATGTATCTAATTTGCATCTAATTTGCATACCGTGGCATTATATATTGGCAGTTATGTTATTTACAGTACATACAAAATAATGAACATATTATAATAGTTTTTTTTTCTTTTATCTGTCTTTTTCTAAAAATAAATGATTAATTACAGTAACTTGTAAAGCAAAATTTGTAAACCACAGTATAATTACAACTTCTAATATACCATAACTAGTCAAATGTATGAAAACAGATCTGAGAAACATACACATGTTTTGGAGGAGTTTGATTGCAGTAGCTTTATCTGTTCTTATCTGAGTGTGGGACCTCTCATAAGGCACAGCACACAGCCATCACTTTCATTACAATTGCTTCTTTTACTAGCTCATCTGTGCTGACTCTGTTTACCCCTGCCTCTCCCTCCTCGACTGGGTAAAGTGTCAGGATGATCAACACGTATTTGTCCCAAACAGCTGTCATTGGAAGCTGCATTATTCCCTACCTCTCTGTCACTACCGCGGCCACAGCGAGTAACACCCGCCCCGGCTCCTGTCACCTGTGCTAAAGGTAAAGCAGCAGGTGCTACACACACACAGCTTCCCTTTCCAACCTCCACGTCACTACCGCGGCCAGAGCGACTAGTTTCCTCCCACTTCACTGATGTTGGGCAAAGTGTTTCTTTTTTGCATCTTTCTCTTGCGCCAAATGTATGCAGACTGGTCATTTCAGAACCAGATCCTTCTTCTACGCAGCTACAATGTTGTAATTGATGCAGTGTGTGGTCTGGCATTGTCATGTTGGAAAATGCAAGGTGTTTCCTGAAAGAGACGACATCTGAATGGCAGCATATGCCAATATTTGGCATTACATTTCAAAATGTCTCACTTTTAACTTTTTATATGTTATCTATGTTGTATTCTTGTGTCCCAACTTTTTGGGAATTGGGTTTGTAAAATGATTTTGATTTTAAGGTTTAAAGTTACATAGAATTGCTTAAATGACTTCAAAGAGGAAGCTCGTGCTGGAGCTAAAAGACAAAGCACATTGGGTGGACCCCTTCAGGATGACAATATGGACAAAAGTCAAATGAACTGAAACATCAGAGGTGGTGGCTGTTAAAATATAAAAATACAGTGATATTCTAGGATGGCCACCTGCAGATATATTATTTATTTGAAGGTTTTCACTTCAACATTAGTCACGTTTCTCAATAATTTATTAAATTTGGACAATGGACTGGCTTCTGTACTAGCTCTATTAGATCTGAAGTGTCTTTAGGTTTTCCTGGTCTCATTGGAGGGTCTATTGTTGTGATATTGTAATATACTACACTTGAATAAGTAAATAGAATGTGTAGAAGCAACTCCTTAGTTCCTTTTGTCGCTGGAGAGGCCGAGGACGGGTCCTGTATATTATGTGATGCGCTGCGGCCTGAACGAATTCACATCGATTTCCAGAATGAATGCTTGTGACGTTTATTCAAGTTACTGCTCAGTTGAGACACGAACACAGTTATAAAATGCATCGGATGGTAATGTTAGACAATGCCTACACCCACGTGACCCATGCATCACCCTGGCAACCAGACAAAAGCAAACCATAGACAAATAGAATATCATTCTGGCTCTTACAACATGTTTCCCTTCAGAGTTTAGTTGTTATTTACCCGAGTTCAGTGTTTTTTATATATTGTCCCTCTCACTCCATCCCGCAGTTATACGTCCCAGTAAAGACTGGCCCAACCCGAGTGACCCCTTTTGACCAATGAACCCTGAACCCAGCTCCTCACTTAGTGTGATAGAGCTATTGCCTTCCCTCCCCTCCTGGATTTAATTTCATTCTTAATGATCTCTATATCAGATAAAGAAATGAACTGTACTCTGCTCTGTACTGTTCTGTTGTACGTGCATTCTGAGGTAATTCAATCTGCTCTCCTAAAAAATAAACTTACAATCTATCATACTATTTCATTGTATACAATTGTTAGGAGGACTTGCCAGGCTATGCATCTAGGGAGATGTTGTGATTTTGGACTATATAGATAAAATTTAACTGAGGGTCATTCACTTTTCAATATTTAATCATTTATTTATGCCACGTTTTATTGTAGTATAATTATATTCATACTCATTTTATGAGTCCACATTGTAAACAACCAGCAGAGGAAATCTAGAATTGTCCTTCAGTGATAAATACAGTTTTGAATAATAACAAAAAAAAAAAAATACTGTTACCATAGCAACAAGTGAGTGATGTCAAGACACAAGCATGCTTTATGATGTCATAGCAGCTGGTATGAATAGCAGGAGGTAACTTTGAACACTTTGAAAGTTCATTTCAAAGTGTTTGGCCACACAGCAAATCAAGGTAAGTTGTGGTTGCATTTATATTGTTTTAAACGTTTAACACAGGCAGATAACCAGCACAGACAAGGAAACAATTATCTGTTCAATTCAAGTTGTCATTTAAGTAAGTCAAAATGTCTGCTTTTACATCAAGCTTAATTTCTTTAGGGGAAGTAAAAAACAATTATATTCTTCCTTCCACACCTTACAAGGTTTTGGACATTTTGGGCAAGGGAGTGTATGGCGAAGTAGTGAAGTGCCTAAACACTGACACATCAGAGGTGGTGGCTGTTAAAATAACTAAATGTTGTCATAACATAGAAACAGATAGGGAGGTTGAGGTGCTACGGGCATTGAGAGAACTGGATCTCAACCAGAAAGTGTTTGTCAACTTTGTTGATTATATTAAATTTGACACTTTCTCTTGTATTGAACTGGAGTTGTTGGACTGCAGCATTCATGAGTTTGTGAAGCAGAGAAACTGGCAGCCATTGTCCCTGAAGGACATACGTCCGTTGGCCTTTCAGATGCTTGTAGCTGTGCAGGCTCTACACAGCACTGGAATGGTTCACACAGACATAAAACCAGAAAACATTATGATTGTGGACAAAACCCAGAGTCCACTTAGCATCAAGATGATTGACTTTGGTTTATCACTTAGGGACAGTGAATTTAGACTAGGAATGGCATGCCTGGCCCGGGGATATATTGCTCCCGAGGTCATTTTGGGTCTTAAATTAACAAAAGCAATGGATATATGGGGTTTGGGGTGCTGCCTGGCATTTCTATACTTAGGCTCAAACCTTTTTGCTAGTGCCACTGAATATGATACTCTTGAATCAATTGTACATCTTTTGGGTCAGCCAGGAGCTGACTTAATCAACAAGGGACTGTTCAGCAAAAAGTTTTTCTACAAGACATCAAGCAAAAATCCTCAGTGGAAGTTCATAAAATCCAATGTTTTGAGAAATAGAGTAAAAGAAAACTTTCAATTTAAGAAAGCCAAAGATCTGGATGATTTGATCTTAACTCACCACCCAATCAACTCTGATATAGAACTGGCAGATAGGAAGGAATTTCTGAGCCTTTTAAAACAGTTACTGTGTCTGGACCATAGAAGCAGAATATCTTCAAGTGATGCACTTGAACATAACTTTGTTACATTGAAACACTTGTTAGAATATACAAAGGAAAGTATTTACCTTATGAATAGTGTTTCAAAGCCCAATACAGACGACAGAAATTTAGAAGTTGACAGGGACCAAACGAGAAGTAATACAGGCAGCACCTCTGTCCCACACATTGCTGGTAGACTTCTGACTGTACCATCTCAGGGGAATAATAGTGTAGCTCTTGAAACTATACAAGAGGAGGATGCACTTTCTTGTGATGGACCTGGTTGTAGTTATCAGTACTTATTCCAGGTTCATACTGTTTCACGAGAGACTCAGGGCAGTCCCAACAGCAGTGAGACAAGGTCTAGCAGCAGTGATCTAGAGTATGTTTTAGCCCCTGAGTCTTTAGGACATGAGACAAGGTCTAGCAGCAGTGATCTAGAGTATGTTTTAGCCCCTGAGTCTTTAGGACATGAGACGAGGTCTAGCAGCAGTGATCTAGAGTATGTTTTAGCCCCTGAGTCTTTAGGACGTGAGACGAGGTCTAGCAGCAGTGATCTAGAGTATGTTTTAGCCCCTGAGTCTTTAGGACGTGAGACAAGGTCTAGCAGCAGTGAACTAGAGTATGTTTTAGCCCCTGAGTCTTTAGGACGTGAGACGAGGTCTAGCAGCAGTGGACTAGAGCACGTTTTAGCGCCTGAGTCTTTAGGACATGAGACAAGGTCTAGCAGCAGTGAACTAGAGCACGTTTTAGTGCCTGTCTTTAGGACGTAAGACGAGGTCTAGCAGCAGTGGACTAGAGCACATTTTAGCGCCTGAGTCTTTAGGACGTGAGACGAGGTCTAGCAGCAGTGGACTAGAGCACATTTTAGCGCCTGAGTCTTTAGGACGTGAGACGAGGTCTAGCAGCAGTGGACTAGAGCACATTTTAGCGCCTGAGTCTTTAGGACGTGAGACGAGGTCTAGCAGCAGTGGACTAGAGCATGTTTTAGCGCCTGAGTCTTTAGGACGTGAGACGAGGTCTAGCAGCAGTGGACTAGAGCATGTTTTAGCGCCTGAGTCTTTAGGACATAGTTGTGAAGAACCTTCCTCTGATTCTCATGGGCAAGATAAAATAGATGAGGAGACATGTGAGTTAACAGCCAAGAGCCACCACCTCTCAGATCATTCTAATATTTTATTTGCTGAAGACAGTAGTTATCAGTTCATTGGCCAATTTGATAACGCTGTATCTAAGTTAACTGAGACACCGGCTCATTCTGAGACCTTTGAGGCTGAGGCTTTGCCTGAGCTGGAGTGTTTTAGTATGAGTAATAGTGGTGTTCCTATTGAAAGCAAACAAGAAGTAGACCCTGGTTGTAGTTATGATAAATTTGTTTCGACCACTCAGGACCTGAGTCATGTCCTGGTGGTCAGGAAGAGGAGCTTGGGGGTTTGACTGAATCTGAGAGTTGCAGTAATATTAGTGCTCAAGAGATTCAGTTGGAAACTTCCCCAAAAAAGAAAAAGGCAGGCAGGTTCAGACGGGTGATCAAATGGGTCAGAAAAAGATTCACAGCTGCGTTTTGTTGTGGATGTTGTTGTAATCAATTAATTGTCAGAAAATGACCAGTTATAGGGTTTTAAATAATGAATTAATATGCTGTACAGTAAATATCTGCTGCTTCTGAACCAAGCCTCTCTCATATAAACCCTTAAAAGGGCCCAGAGTAAGGGTGCCACCATACAGCAATATACAATTACAATACATAAACAGAAAGAAGAACAACACATCCGTAAATCTCTGAGAGACTGTGGATACCCCAAATAGACTTTTAAGAAAACCAAGAGGACACAGACACCAAACAGACAGGACCCAGGAACAGAAGGGAGGATGTAGTTATCCCTTATGTGTCTTATGTTTATCTGAAAAACTTAAAAGGATTTTCTACAAACACAACATTCCAGTCCACTTTAAACCAGGAAACATGCTGCATCAAAAACTGGTCCATCCTAAAGACAAGATACCCACAAACAGAGTAATGTAGTTTATGCCGTTCGGTGAAGAGTGCAGTGACAGTTATGTCGGTGAAACTAAACAACAGCTTCATAAGAGGATGTATCAGCACAGAAGAGCCAATCCTGGAGAACCTGAGTCTGCAGTTCACCTCCACCTCAAAGAGAAAGGACGTTCCTTTGAGGACTGCAATGTCTGAAATTTGGCCAGAGAGGCCAGATGGTTTGAGAGAGGGGTGAAGGAAGCCATTTTTGTGAAATTGGAAAAGCCTTCTTTGAACATAGGAGGTGGCCTCAGATTCATATTGCCTAGTATTTACAACAGTGTTCTTAAACCTAAAACAAAAGAACCTCACCTTAGAACACAAACATAACACCTGATTAGAACTATGACACTAACGACATTGCACCTGAATGGAGCAGGATCATTAACGACTCTGCAAATGTTTGTCTTAGTGGCACTTACCACCCTGCACCTGACAGGAACAATGTCACCAACGACTCTTCTGAGCCTTAACGACTCTCACATTTGGAGTCACACCTCCCTTTCAAGACCAACAATGGTGAGAACAGAACAACCTGGTCCATCAGGTGTTGTTTCAGGGAAAACTCCTCCTTTTAGAGATATAAACTCAGCTCTCCTACCAGTTGAACTCAGAATTGATAAAGTCTCTTGGAATAAAGACGAAAAGTCTTCACCTTGAAAACTAAGTCCAGATGCTTTTATTCAAACCTTTGCTTTTAGTAAGTGTTACCAAGTTATCTTTATTTTACACTACACTTAAGTATAATGTAACACCACTGTAACAAACGGTAATTACATGAAACTACATTGTACATTCATAATGGGATCATGTGTACTTACATATTGTAGGAGGGTAGGATTTGGATTAAGGTATGTATGTATTATGTAGTTACATGTTATTACAGTTTGTTACAGTGTGTTACATTGTACCTAATGAAGTGAAGTGTAAAATAATTTGTTCCGTTAATTACTAATCTAAAGATGCTTGAAGCAACAATAAAATACAAAAAAAGCTGAGTATATGTTTTTGAGCAGTTTTTTGTTGTTCATTAGCAACGTATCAGAGTTTTTTTTTACTGTATTAGCTGCTATCTTAGGTGATCTTTATTGTCCATGAATCACTGGTCAGTATGTGAACCATTAGAACAGGGGTGCTCAATACGTCGATCGCGATCTACAGGTCAATCTCAAGATAGAATTGGTAGATTGCGTGAAATAAAAAAAAAATAGAAGTCAGCCAATCATTCATCCAATTATTTGAGTGATATACAAAACACAAAGATATGCGCAACAACGGCGCTAAGGTGGCAAAGTGGTTAGCACTCCGACCCCACAGCAAGAAGGTCCTGGATTTGATTCCCATCCAGAACAGGGCCTTTCTGTGTGGAGTTGGCATGTTCTTCCTGTGTCTGCGTAGGTTTCCTCTGGGTGCTTCGGTTTCCCCTACCACCAAGAACATGTACAATATAGGACTACAGATGGAAATTATGGTGAAAGCTCTGCTCCGGCTTAATGTACATTGTACGCTGTCCTAAAGAAATAAAATAAAAATCTTAAGTAGCAAAACTAACAAGCTTCAGCGAATTACCTTTGATTTTTAAACTTCATTTTTTTCATCATACTTAAACTCTCATACGTATTTTCTTAAAAAATTGAAAATCCAAAAGAAACGCTTACTAGTCCTAGGTATAATTTTAGCACAGACACTGTAATAAGTTGTCTTTTTTTTGTAAGCTCAGCCCCTTTGAGCTTCATCAGAAAACCTTTGTCTTCATTTATATAAACTGTATAAACTTCTTGATGTATTCAGCGCGGTCACAAGTTATCTCTACATTTCCATGTTTGACTGACCTCCTAGGAGCCATTGGTTGCCATTGTTTTTCAAATTCCATTTAAAAACAGCTTGCCTGGACAGAATTCTGCATTGATAATGTAATTATTCAGGCTTTTTGTACGGCCCTACTTAACATCAGAACATCTGCAGCTGCAATAAAAAAAAAATCACTTTCAATATTTTTAGATTTTTTTTTTTCTGATAAACAACTTAAGTCAAAGTAAACAGCACAATGCAGAACAGCAAAGTTCTGAGTTGAAAACAGAAAACAGAAGTCTCTTTCTGTGAAGAAAATGTTATTCTGAAGCTCTTATGTGGCATATGCAGTTATTTTTTGTCAGATTAGGATTGTTCTAAAATTGTGCACTTGTATCAGTCCTCTCTGTGGAATAATACTCTGCTTACTGAGCTTGTGATGAGATCAACTCTCATATCTTAATTTGCATTCTTTCAGTTGCCAGTCTATTAGTAGTATGACTCCTTATTATGGCACTTCTTAGAAATGTATTATCAGCTTATAACCAGTCATGGGTGTATAATACATTACTCCTCTCTGGTGAACACGTATTGTTTTTTGTTTTTTTGTTTTTTTTTGGGGGGGGGGCATATGTGCTTCCTTATGATAAACTTATTTGCTGGGTGTGCATTCTAAAATAGCTGCAATGTCAAACAATTAGTATGGACAAGAGCCATGATGAATTAAATTTGCCACCGGACTATAACATCCCCTTGTCTATGTGACCTTTATTGCATGTCATTTCTCTTTAGCCTCGTTTTCCTTTTTTTACCTTGTATCAACTGTGCCCTGTTCAGAAATAAATGCCAAAAATAAATCTTAGAAACTATAGTGCATAGATGTTTTATAAGAAGCCTATACACAGTTACAAAAAATGAAATCAATGTATAAACAGTAAGTAACTTTTGGCTTGTTTCCATCCTTGGGTTGCAACCGCAAAGTAGGCAAGGCAAGGCAAGGCAATTTTATTTATATAGCACAATTCATACACTGGGTAACTCAAAGTGCTTTACAGAAATAAAAGACAATTTACAAGAATTAGATTTGGAAACATAAGAAAGATTAAAAGCATTATAAAAAAAAGAAGAGTGCAGATAAAAAACATTTTAAGTTGTGGTGTAGGCGGAGCTAAAAAGGAAGGTTTTAACCTCCTTGAACATTGTTAAAGTTGAGGCTTGTTTTACTTCATCTGGGAGGTTGTTCCAGGTTTTGCTGCTTGAAACTTAAACGCTGCTTCACCCTGTTTAGTTCTAACTCTGGGCACGAGCAGAAGGCCTGTCCCAGATGTTCTCAGAGTCCGAGGAGGCTCATAAGCTACTAGCATTTCAGAAATATATTCTGGTGCTAAACCATTTAGAGACTTGTAAACCAGTAGTGCTGTTTTAAAGTCTATCCTCTGAGCAACAGGAAGCCAGTGCAGAGATTTTAAAATTGGACTGATGTGGTTGTACTTCCTGGTGTTAGTTAGAACCCGAGCAGCAGCGTTCTGAATAAGCTGAAGCTGTCTTAACCCTCGTTTTGAGAGACCAGTGAGCAGGCCGTTACAATAGTCTAACCTGCTGGAGATAAAAGCATGAATAAGTTTCTCTAAGTCTGGTTGAGACATTATTCCTTTGACTCTGGAAATATTTTTAAGGTGATAAAATGCAGATGATGTGACTCTTAATGTGACTCTGGAAATTCAAGTCTGAGTCCAGGATGACCCCTAGATTTCTAACCTGGTTTTTGGATTTTAGAGAAAGAGACTCGAGGTGACTGCTGACATTTTCTCTTTGTTTCTGTGGTCCAAAGATAATTATTTCAGTCTTGTTTCTGTTCAGTTGGAGAAAATTATTTTGCATCCACACATCAATCTGTTCGATGCAGTGACACAGTGAATGGATTGGTCCATTTTCACCTGCTGTGAGTGAAATGTAAATCTGAGTGTCATCTGCATAATTATGGTAGGATACACCACAGCTGTGTATTAACAGGCCTAAAGGAAGCATGTAAAGATTGAATAATAGAGGTCCCAAGATAGACCCCTGTGGAACCCCACATGTCAGGGCCATTTGGTCTGATACACAGTTTCCAACCGAAACAAAGTACTTCCTGTCTTCAAGATAGGACTGAAACCATTTAAGAGCAGTTCCAGAGATACCTATCCATTCCTCTAATCTTTGTGACAGGATTTCATGGTCCACTGTATCAAACGCAGCACTCAAGTCCAACAGAACTAAGACAGAGACTTTGCCCGCGTCAGTGTTCAGACGGATGTCATTTGTGACTTTGATAAGTGCAGTCTCAGTGCTGTGATGGGGCCTAAAACCTGACTGAAAAGGATCAAAGCAGTTGTTAAGCAATAGAAAGTCATTAAGTTGCTGATATACAACTTTTTCGATGACTTTCCCTAAAAATGGCAGGTTTGATATGGGCCTATAGTTGTTGAGCACTGTAGTAAGTATTTGATATGCGTAGCTGGGCAATGTTTTTATGCCACATGCCCTTTCTGCCACAACCCTCTTCATTTACCCGGGCTTGGGACCAGCACAGATAGACTGTTGGTGTAGTTTCTCCCCAAAGAAAAACCCACCATCTCCCACACCCAAAACCGGGTGCTCTCTCCTCTTCACCACAGAAGATCCAAAGAAGATGAAAATAATGGATGTCTTTGTTATCACTGTTTGTTGTACATACCTCTCTTTATGTGCAAAATACAGATTATTATTTCAGTAGTGATTTTATTAGTCATAATCATCTTTGGTTCACTGCAGTAATGTTTAAATATTTATAATTCATTGTAAGAAACTGAAAAACAGCACACCAACGTTCTAGTCTATAATCCTTTTGATCACATTTTATTTCTTGGTAATGTTTCACTTGGCCCTTTTAATGTTGGGTGATTGAATAATTTCTCATTTATTGGTATTGATTTTATTACATGAGATGGGATCAGATTATTTGGGGTGATGGGGAATTGTCTCGTTGCCAGTGAGTTTGGCTGGCTCACTCAGGCCAATCCATCAGGTTTTTCATCTTTTCAGAGTCCCAGCGCTTGCTGCTGCTGGTATGAATTTATCTGAATAAAAATATACTGAAAAAAAAATGCTGAGCAGGACTAAAGAGAGCCAGCTTGTCAGTAATTCATACTGCCTAAATCACATGAATTTTCCAGTTGAAGTCATTCTGACTGCACATTGTAAACTTGCCAATTCATGCAACCTTTTATAGAACAAACTATGGTTGCAAACCTCCAACTTTGTGACCTCTAAACTACTGGGAGTTAGTGGAACCAGGGCTGCATAATATTAGAGAAATATGGTATCTGTTCACTTATTTCTGTTAGGAGGCCTAGGTGACTTTGGAGTACACTCTGGCTAACACTGACCTAGAGTGACAGACAAACAATCACTCTCACAACTTACATTTACCAATTTAACTATTGCCTATACACATGTCTGGCCTGATAACATGCACTAGTTGACACAAACAGGTTTGAATGGTTACTAAAGGTAACCATCCTCACCTGTTTGCTTGTAATGTAGTGTGTGTAAAAGCTAGTTTCTGGGGTCCTGACAGACCCTTGCACCTTTCATCCAGTGCTGCAGTGATGTTTCTGTTTTCTGAGTCATGGGGAAAGCAAAATAATTGTCAAAGGATCTGTGGGAAAAGGTATTTGAACTGTAAAAAACAGGAAAGGGATATAAAAAGACATCTCTAATTAAGAAGCGCAAAGTTAGGGATCCTGTTGAAACCAACCCACGGTCAAGTAGACCAACAAAGATTTCAGTCACAACTGCCAGGATATTTGTTCATGATGCAAAGAAAAACACACAAATAACTTCAGCTGAAATACAAAACTTACTGAAAAAAGTGGTGTGGCTGTTTCAAGATGCACTATAAGAAAACACTTCAAGTAAATGGCCTGCATGGTCGAGTCATCAGAAGGTGACCATTACTACGCAAATGCCACAAAAGCATCCTCTTTACAATACGCCAAACAGCACAGAAACAAGCTTCAAAACTTCTGGAATCAGTCCTTTGGAGTGATGAGACCAAAATTTTAGTTTTTGGCCACAAACATAAACCTTACATTGGGAGAGAAGTCAAAACGTCCTATGATGAAAGGTACACCATTCCTACTGTGAAACATGGAGGTGGAACAGATGTTTTGGGAATGTGTGAGCTACAAAGACAGGAAAAAAAGAATGCAGCATGTTATCAGAAAATACTGGAAGAAAATGTGCACTCCTCAGCTCAAAATCTACACATGGGACATACTTGGACTCCAACATGACAACGATCCAAAGCACAAGGCCGAGTCGACCTGTCATTGTCTACAGCAGCATAAATGTAAATGTAAATACATTTACATTTACATTTAGTCATTTAGCAGACGCTTTTATCCAAAGCGACTTACATGTGAGGAAAACAATGAAAGCAATTATAACAACACAAGGTAACAATAAGTGCATCAAAAAACTATTCAGTTAGAACCCAGCACAGTTTACAAAGCTAAAGATAGGAGAGAATTATTATTTTTTTCTTTAAATAGAGAAGGAATCAATAGAAAGGAAGTAGAAGTCAGTGTTTGTCAGTCAGGTGTTGGTGGAAAAGATGTGTTTTCAGGCATTTTTTAAAGATGGCTACAGAATCTGCTGATCAAGTAGATCATTCCACCAATGAACAGATCCAGAGAAGGTACGTGAGAGTGATTTTTTCCTTTTTGGGATGGTATCATCAGATGTTGCTCTTTTGCAGAGTGCAGGGATCTGGTAGAACATATGTCTGTATTAGTGATTGAAGATATGAGAGTGCAGAACCAGTGGTGGTCTTGTAGGCCAAGAGCATAGCTTGATACGGGCGTCAACCAGGAGCCAGTGTAACCTAATGAAGAGAGGAGTTACATCCGCTCTCTTTGGTTCTTTAAAGACCACTCTTGCCACTGCATTCTGGATCAGCTACAGGCAGGGTTGTGCAGGCAGGGAGCCAGTAGAGCGTTGCAATAATCCAGTTTGGACAAGACCGGAGCCTGGACTAGGATTTGCGTAGAGTGCTCTGATAGAAAAGGTCTAATTTTGTAGAGAATGAATCTACAGGACGGGGAGGCGCTGGCAACATGACTTGTGAAGTTTAGTTGAGCATCAATAAACACAGTTGTTTGACAACAAAAGGCTTCACCCAACCACTAACTAAAAAAAAAATCTGCCAGGTTATGTAAACTGATGAGCACAACTGTATGTAAAATAAACAACATTGATAACTTCTCATCAGGAGCAGCTCTGTGTTGCCTGTGCGTGAGTAGAGCTCCCATGTGGGCGCAAGGAAGACGCGGCGAGCTGATGAAAAAGTACGGAGAGGAAACCTTTTTTCTGATTTTTAAAATTACCAATCATATGTTTTGTGAAGCTGCACAAACTTTAATTGAGTGAATAGGTTATGTTCACTGTTGCATCCAAAACTCAATGCACATGAGGTTATTGCTGCAGTTGCCTGTTCTTTTCATAAGAGCCTCTAAACAAAATGATTGGAGTCTCTGCTCCATTTGCAAGACAAAGTGTTGCAATGCTCCCTGTGAGCAGTGCAACACAGTTCTCTTTCAAACTTTTTGGTTGTTTAAAAACAAAAACATGCAATATGTAATAGGCTACCTAATAAACTGGCTGAAACTTAAAATGAACGAATAAAGCGCTGTCATTATCAAGCTGCATACACTTCATTCATGGAAGGGAAAATGAAACTGGTCCTAAACGGCTGCAGTATAGGCCACACACACAGATTTTAAGAATGCATGAGTAGCCTACTCTAATGCGTTAGTTTTATCAGAGGGTAACGCACATAAGTGCTTTAATTACAAAAATGATGGCGCTGCTTTACATAGAGTCAGGAAGGCTGAGGCATGAGACAGCAAACTGAAATGTACCTTGGCCGATTGAAATGTCTGCGGCTGGAAAAAAAAACATCATCTGGAACATGTCTATAAACCACAGTAAATTACTCTCTTTGGCAACACTGAACCTGTGCAATAGTGGCCAGCTGCTACACCCACACAATACAAGCTCCAGTTAATATTTTACAGATATTGGTGATGGTGCCGACATTTGAAAAGAGGCCAAAACCAGAAGGTAATAACTTTCAAATTAAACATCCGTGTGAGCAGCTTATGACAAACTAAAATATCACTGAAAGTAAATAGACAAAAGTAACCACTCAAGCAGAAGATGGAGCCGGGGCAAAGACAATGAGTGAATGTGGTTTTTAATTTGTGCTTGATAAAGGGCATTTTTGTGCAGAATTTCAAACCACTTCAGGGGTTTGCAGGAACACAGCTGGGCAGAGAGATGTCCAGCCTACTAAAAGAGCTAAGTGGTCAGTAATAGGGGACACTGGGTTTGGGCTGTTAATGGTTGAAGTTATGGCAGTACAGCTGCAGGGTCAGGGGCCAAGGTCTGGATTCAAAGAGAGCAATTACTGTACACAGCAGTGAAGAAATGAGCACAGGAATGTTATACAAAGAAATGGAAGCCAAAATGCAAAAAGAAATCTGGTTTTGAAAATGTTTGGCTGCTACATGGCAGACTTTGATGTATTACAAATGAAATTATTTTGTTAGTGTTGTCAATATAATAATAAAAACAGTTATTGGCCATTTCAATGAACCATATGGAAAACTGGTATTTATTGGTATTGGGTAAATGCAGTATAACCTCAGCTAAAAAGTTGCATATAACCTTTTTTTTTACTGTCTCATCATTTATTTGACAGAAATTAACCAAAATGAAAAAAAGTACCACTCAGATTCAATAGCTTGCAGATTCTCATCTTAAAGCAATAACTGGAAGTATCTTGTATAACTTTATGTGCATCTCAAATCAAAGTAACCTTTCCCTCAGATGTCCTGCAAAAACTGCCTTCCCATTGTGTTAATACACACCTGAATTCTCCCAATCATCAAACTGGCAAGACATCTGCTGTTATAGTGGTAATGAAATAAGTTATATGCTGACGTTTCTCTATGGTTGTGTTCACCTTGGCTGGAATATAAAAATAAAACTGAAATCTAATAACTATTTAACTTGACTGTAGGATTTATTCAAACACTACAGTAAAATGTAAATACAAACATTAAAAACGTTTTTAAAACATTCAGTAATTGAACTTTTATATATGCCATGCTTTTTAAAGTAAAACTTGTTTCAATGAGATGACGTCATTCTTTTAATAGATTGTATTTCATGTGAAAGTCAAAAAGATATTAGAACAATTACTTCTGAACACAACAAAATAATCACTATTTGAAAAAGCCATATGTTTATTCCTGTTTAGGCAGTTTAAGTGGTTTAATGGGAAATTGAACCATATTAGCTTGACGGGCACACATTTTGCAACCTTATTGGAAAGTTTCACTTTGTTGAATTGTACAATGTTGGTAATACATATTTTACGCCATACTCAGCCTTCCATGTTGTTGCTTTTTCTGTTCGCTTCTTACCTCAGTGACTGCAAAGCTGCGTTTTCCGCAGGGCACAACCTTGTACCATTTGTCATGCAGCATGTCCATGAATCCATCTGACTTGTACTGACTCACAAGTTCAGAGAAGTTGGAGGTGAGCGGAGAGTTCTGGGGCAGGCCGATGCCATACCCTGCCAGATACAAAGAAAAAGACGTTGAATTTTATTTTATAAAACAGGAAACTTAACT
This sequence comes from Neodontobutis hainanensis, assembly GCA_024349245.1. Taxonomy (NCBI): domain Eukaryota; kingdom Metazoa; phylum Chordata; class Actinopteri; order Gobiiformes; family Odontobutidae; genus Neodontobutis; species Neodontobutis hainanensis. Next base: position 6,566,999 of record JALDNG010000041.1, read on the forward strand.
TCTAGTTTGTGTGTAAAAGTTTCATGAAAAAAACAGGAGAAAAAGTTTGGTAAATCAGTTCCAAAAGTGAGTAGCATAGAGTCCATCAGGTGAAAACACAAATCCTGCAGAAGCCAATTGCACAAGTACCTCCACTTTGTTTAAATTGCACTCATTGATTTGCATTGTACCCTGAAAGCTTAAGAATGCATTAAGTAATTAACAAGAGCAGTGGAATCTATGGCTGTGGAGGCCTGTAATGGAAGTGTCCACTGGGGAGACGTTTTCACACTGGGCGGAAGAAGCCTGCTAAATGGACCAGAGATTAACAGCACGCTTAACAAAAAGTAAGCTTTTGAAAGCCAGAAGATTAAGCATTGTTGTACTGCTGAAACACGGATAGTTATAAATTTAGGCCTGGCCTCAGAAGGTTTGAATGCACAGGAAGTTTGTCATCATTAAAAATTAACTATGGTTATGTGTTAAGTGCATGACATACATGTTTCTGTTGAACTCGGTCTGTCCTTACCTTCAATGGCAAATGGTTTTCCAACTGTTAGCGTTTTGCAATCTGCATCAATGGACACTTCGTAGTCTAAAAGAGCCTTGTCCATGATGAAAGCATCCAGCTTCTGGGGATCAGCTCTGCAAATGCACAGAGGGCACTTAGTGTAAGTGGAAAAGGTGGTATTGTAAAAAGCAGATAACATAGTGCTGCACTGTGGCTCAAGCTTAATCTATTATGTATAAATCTAAATGGTCTTTGAAATAACAATTGTCTTGTAAATCATGTGAGGCAGAGTAAAAATGATTCACGCTCAACCTGTCAAACCCAAGGCCTATTGGTAAAATCTGGTTATTTTTTAGTTTATATTTGTGTTTGCTAATATTATATAATATGTAGAAAATCTTAACATAACTTGGTATGTGATTAGATGAAGCACCGAAATAGTTTCCGCCTACCATAAGATTTGTTTTAGCTAATCATAACAGTTATAGGGTTGTCTCGTAACCAGACTGCCAAACAACTTGAGTTACTTGAGTAACTTATGCTTTGAGTAACTGTTCAATGGCAGACACAGCGTTTCTGAGTGGTAGCACGTGACTACTCTGTGGTGTGCACAAGGCTAATGTTTACACAGGAGAACTAAAGAAGGATGCATTGTTTCTACTCAATAGAGATAATTTGTGCAAAATGCTAATATAGAAGAGTTCTTTGAACACTTATCAATGCTGTGGAGCAGTAGATAAGAGCATTAGAAACGGGCATGAGCAAATAAAAGTATTACAGAATAGTACGTAGGTGTGAGAATCTTGTAGTGTGGATAAAACTTGAACCGCTTTTATTTTGCTATAGACAAAGACAAACATTTGGTTTGTTAAACTAATTACATAATGTAGTATATTAGAAAATAGAAATATTATATTCACTTTAATACATGTCACAGGGTTTACAGGGCATTGGGTTTTGTGACAGTGCAGCTCCTTGGTAAATAAAGGTTTAAAATTTGTGCTAGTGGTAATTCTTTACCTCACATTTTCTCTAAACATTGATTTTGTTCATGTTAATTATGTTGAACATGAGTCTAATAAATATGTTCCTAATTCAGCATTTGACAATATGTATATATTTTATTATGAGACTATTTGACATAAACTATAGTTATCCAGATGACATTTGAACAGCATTGCACAAGCATTTATGAGCTGCTAATCTATGGAAACAATAATCCAGATGACTTGAAATAAAAATTAAAATAGAGAAAAAACTTTTTTAGAGGCAGATCAAGTCAAAATATTTTTATGTAAAGGCCAGTATAAATGTTCCAATGCATAAGGTCCATAAAGAGACATTTATAGTTTACAGTTGATCACAGCTTTTTTTTCTCTTTTGATAACATTACTTTATTACCATTACTAACAGGAAACACAATTCTTATATTTTCAGTCAGAAACATCCTATCAACTACTAAATGCATTGAAACGCAAATTCAACTTAGTACACATTATTTCATGTTGAAGAGACTTTAACACATTATGAGGTTTGGTGGAATTCAGAGCAGTAACATTGTTTGCTGAAGGATAACAAACTGAATGTTCTTTGACTGACAGCTAATACAGTATGAACAGTACAGCAAAATCTACCAACAAGTCTGCACTGAAATATTCAGCATTAGCAGCCTAGAAAACAAACCAAAGTACGGCTCTCTCCTGGATGTTCAGAACAAGGTCTATAAGCACCACATGTGTATGTTCTGGCTTAATATGCCCAGCCTGCATTACACAGAATACATTCCAAGGGTTTCATTCACATTTCATATGTTTTATTGTATACATAAAATAAACTGAGAAGTTTCCTTGGGGTTCATTGAAAATCTAAATGAAGTGCAGTGAAGAAGTGAATGAACTAAACAAAGCTAGTCAAATCAACAGGAGAGTGTGAAAGTTTGACCTGTTTGTGGCCATTTAGCACAAGAAAGAAAGAAATAAGCATATAGCATATAGACAAATAATGTGTTTTTGTTTTGCCATGGTTATATTGGCTTTCAGGAAACGGTTGGCCACATTCTCTTTCAATGTATGGCATAAATAAGTTGATTGCTTTTGGCGAGGCACCTGCCTTGTGTGAACCTCATCTTTCTGAGTCAAGCCATGTTTCTGGTTTTCCCAACTCTTAAATTACTGCCTGTCCACTTCCTGCCAATTTACTAGTTTTTCTCACTCCAAGTCTGCAGTACAGAGGTGTGATATTAAGTATCAACACTGTGAGCAAGGCTTTTACAAATCAACTGACTACAGACGGTCGAAGCCTGCTGGGATACCACTGTTTAACAAAGATCTTTTCAAGACGCATGCACGGTACTCTTTAAGTTATTATAAAAGACACTGTCAAATCTCCAGCTATCTTCTTCTACCATAGCTCTTCATTACCTCTGAATTAAGTTGCAGCTTATGTCCTTTCCACTAGGTCTAGGTGTGATTAAAGCACCACCTTGACACAAACATTCAGAAAAGCCCCAGCAGAGATCTGTAAGCTTTTTGGTGTGGGTTTATAACATGATGTGAGCCACAAAGTTTAAATAAAACAAACTGGGAATGGGAATATCTGCTCCACTCTGTCCTAAATAGATGTTTTTAGTTATGGATGAGCGTCTGTTGCTCTTGAGTCAGTAAATCTTCACACATGTTGACTTTAATAAGCACCATAAAGACTACAAGACACTTGTCTGTTTTCTGAAAATGCCTCAGTCTGGCCCTTTTCAAACGCTGTAAATCCACATGCTGTGGATTGTGGTGAAAGTTTTTCTATTAATGTAAAAGCACATTTTTTGCACCGGCAAAGAACTCAGTTTCTTTCCAGCACTGTCTAAAAAAATGATAGGTGTACATTTTTGAAAACTATAGATAACTGTAAGCACTAACCAGTTCTACAATGAAAATAAAATAAAAACAAAATAACCAAAGACACTCTTCGTCAAGGTGAGGACACGCTGCAGAATTCTTTTATTGGGATTTCTAACAAGTCTTCAACAAATGTCTTAGATTTCTAACCAGGATAGTTATTTGGAAATACTAGACAATATGATATTAAGGCTGAGTTTTATTTCTTGTGATTTGAAATTAAAGAGTATTATATTGTTTTCCTCTCACAACTGCAAGACGACAAGCATGCAGCAAACACTTGTTTGTTTTCCCTTAAGGATTAACCTTTTGGACAAAATGTTTGGACGTCCACTTAGAGATGTTGTTCAACCCCTTCTATATCCTCTATTGGCCTTGTCTTCTTCCACCCTGCTCTGTCCTATGAAAGATTATCTTTAAGAGCCAATCACTCCTGTCGATGTGGCTCTACAACTGCCATTTTTGTTATTTTACTATGAAAAAAAACACTGCAGAAGTGTGTCCCATTACTGCCCAAATTTTGTGTCGGACATCTTTTAATTTGGTGATATGGTTACAAATATAAAGCAGCAAACATTTGTGTCTGACCAAACATTTAACATTTTTTAAATTAAATGAGGCATACAGAATTGTATCATCTCTAAAGCACCAACGTATTTTGTCTCATTTATATTAAATAAAAATGCAGTGGTGAAAATAGGCTAATAGACTATTGTAAGTATTTCTAAATTAGTTGCAATTTCAATAAATGCTCCAATTTTTATATTTTGCCCAAATGCAACATATCCCATAATTATTAAAAATTTGCTGTGCTTATAGTCTATTTTCTGACACCCCACCACCAGCAAAAAACATTTTTTGTTCAACCGGGACATGGTGCATTATAAAACATGAAGTCCAAATGGCTTTTCCATTTTGTAGTTAAACTTAGTAAAACAAAGAGGCACTTCACGTCTTAAATACATCTTCTAGAATTTCCTGGCCTATTCCAGGGTACTCCAGTTGCATCATTAAAAAGCCATTACGCACATCTGTTTGGGGAGACGGCCTAGATTCCCTCAGTGCTTCAAGTTGCACCCTTGTACATTGTCTTGTTCTTTGCTTGTAATTTACTCGAGACTAGATTTTTTTCTTTGAACTTTCTAATCAGCATTTTACAAGCTCAGTGATAAATCCTGTTTCATCCATTCAAATGCTACGCCCTACCCTTGCTCCTATAGACACAGCATTCCAGCCTAACTATATTCGGCTGTGCTCGGCGGGGATGCCAGGGGAATGTCGAAGCAGCTTAAGATGACAGCGGTGGCAGAGCAAAGAGGAGGCGAGCTCTGAATGCCAACAGGCTTGCAGCGGCGATTGACAGTAGCAGCAATGTGACTTTTTTGTTGGGACACAATGCACTTTCCTCTGAAATATTATAAAGCTCAGAGACGTATTTCAAACAATCATGACAAGAAATGATAGTGTTTGTGATAAGATTGCAAAAAAGATTACAGTTTGTTCAAGAAACATGACTTTCTCGAAATATACTCTGAAGTATTGCACACTTTCATGGATTATATTGTCTTACTTGAGATTGTGAATGCCGTCAGGAGTGGCCGGGACGTTGTATCTTCTCATGTACTCGTGCATTTCAGGGAAACTCTTTTTGACGTAATCCTCAGCACTGCTTTCTCTCACTGTGGCGAACCTGAATCCCTGAGAGGGATGGTGCAACTATGGGAAAGAGTAAAGAAGCTTTGTGTTACCTTGAGAACACAGATTTCTCATTTGCTTTTCAGTTTATGTAACCAAAGTTAAAAACAAATCCAAATTTAAGTTTTTCTTTTATTAAGAACCAATGGGACTCTTTTAGCAAACCAATAGTTTGGGAATAAAACTATTTAATGATTGTGGTTTAGAAAAGGTGTTTAGTTAAATGTTATTTGATCAGGCTTTACAAGCTGCACTTTGCACAAAAGGAGATATTTTTTTGCAAAAAGCTGGTTTTAGAAAGAGCCATATTTGAAGGTACCTGGCCTTGCTCTGGTGTTTTTTCAAGTGTGACTCAACAGGAAAGCTCAAAACCAAAAGTGCAGCATATGTGCCTCAAATAGAAATAAAGTAATACACAAATAACGCAGAAATATGAAAATGTTCTGTTCTCTCTAGTGGATATTTTCAATAAGTTGTACAACACCATGGTCAAATGAAGCAGTTTCTACAAGAGTATAACTTCTTGTTGCATTAGAAAGTAAATATGTAACACAGTAGGTAACTAAGTATAGGCTATCTGACATTTTAGTGTATGATTTAATAGTGACTGTAGTAGATAAATGGGAAACAGAAAGTGAAAGAAAAACAAGTCTAATAGGCAGCAGAAAGAGCTGCACCTTTGGGTCGTGTATCCCTGACAGTTGTTCGTAGGTCTTCTCCCCTACCATCACAGCAGCCAGGTTAGCGGTGTACGTGGACAGACAGAACAGACAGAAAATGGCCCACAGGTTCATCAGCAGACGTCCAGTCCAACACTTGGGGGTTTTGATGGCCACTGTGCGTCCAAAGAGAATAGCATAACACACGTTGAGGGCAGAGGAGAAGGAGAAGACCTTGTTGCGATTCCGTCCACGTGGCGTCATGCCAAACGGACTGTGCCATTCATACAAGGTGAGGAACACGGCGGTGACGTGGAGGGACACGAAGATGCCCAGCCACATGGACCAGTGCAGGGGCCACATGAAGGCTCCGATGGGTGCAGCGGTGTCCCGGGTACGGACCTGGAAGAGAGATAATCATTTTCATAAAACATTCTTTTTTTTTGTCACTCACTCTTGAGCACACATTAAAAGTCTGATTGGAGTAAAGTGATGCAAGGTATTAAAACATGTGTAAAAAACATGTTCAATATTGCAATATCAATTATGACTATTACCCATTAAGCAGACACTTTTATCTAAAGCAACTTACATTAAGCTTCAATTCACCAGTGTCACAGCTGGAACACCACTGGAGGTAAAGTGAGTTAAGTGTCTTGCCCAAGGACACAACGACAGTATGAACTGTGAGGAAAGCAGGAATCGAACCGCCAACCTTCCAGTTATAGGACAAGCCACTGCACCACAGGAATAAATCAAGACTAAACCAGGACAAAACAAAAAAAAAACTATCTGCATCAGTTCTTCTTTATAGAACAGCCTGTTTTTTTTTTTTTTAGAAAAATACACTTATACATCTTATATTCGAGCGAAAATTTAGGATTAAGAAGAAGCCTTAAATCAAACTGTGATGTTCAAAAAGTCTTGGTATAGTTTTAATTTACCCACATTTTTTACAACCCTCATTTGCAATATCCGTATTGTATGTAAACTGCCTGAATAGCAGTAATATTATGGTTTTCATTTGGGTCAATATTCACACTTGACAAAATACTTATCTGACCAAAATCAAATCAAGTCCGTGACTCCATTCCAGCCTGTCCAGAGCCTTGCATTTGGATACTACAATACAAATCTAAGACGGGCATTCATATATCACAAGTCATGCCGTTATTGGAGTATTCAACATAGTTTAGATACTTATCTGATATCATACAGGCCTACACTGTAGCTCTTATAAAATATATTTACTCAATGGAACGGAAAAATAATAAAATGTTTAATGCTTATTCTAAAAGAAATCATAGCAAATACCATTTTCCCATCATATTATGTTAAATGCAACAGTGTAGCGAGTGATTTCCACCATCTTTAAAGCTGTCAGCCAGTGAGATCAGGTATAATAATTGCAGTAACAGGGTCACTCCACAAAGCTGTACACTCACCCATCCAGCCCCATAAGGGGAATTGCATTAGAATCCAATAACGACAGGCTTGCAGTAATAAAACTCTCCGATATTGATACGAAGCAGCAGCATACCAAGTGGGAGAGTTGAAGTGAGGTCAATGACTGAAACAGGAGGAGGATGGGCCACAGTGTAACAGAGGGAGCAGAGAGAGGGGACAAGGGACGGATGGAACAAAAGCAGTACTGACCAGGATACCCAGGCTGGTGGAGAAGAAGGGAGAGGTGAAGTCAATTACTTGGCTTCTGGCGGAGTTAATGCTGAACGATGTCACAGCCAGGTGAGCAGCTCCACTGAGAAGATCCCCAACCAATCCCGTCCATCGGCCATTTTTGAAGGCCCCATACTTTCCGTCACCAACAATATAGAGGTCAAAAGTGAAGCCCATGTCCTCTGCCAACTTCTCCAACAGATCAATGCAATAACCATAGCAGCATTTCTTCAGCTCCGTGGGAACAGATCCGTTCCGTCCTGCCATGTTATGAAAAAAGCCTTCCAAAACAGAAGATTCATTAGTGAGTGGGTCAAGGCACAGCTGGCCTGCAGGACACTGGCCGTCCCTGTCTACCTCACGGGTGAACACAAACGGGTGCTCTACCAGAGTTACCACCCGCATGTGAAGCCGCGAGGACCGCCGCCAGTCGCCACCTCCTCCAGAGCCAAGGTGGCCCGGCCAAGCCCCCTGGTCCTTTAGAATCCTGCCCCGGCGCCAGCGTCCCAGCCTTGTCCAGGTGGGCTGGCCCAGGGGATCCAGCTGAAGTGACCAGAGGTAGTGATGGGCCTCTGAGATGACGTTCTGGCTCTTGGCTTCTTTGGAAATAAAACCACTTTGGCCCTCAAATGTTGTGTTAGAGATGAATCTGGGAAAGAATAAAAGCAAAGGAGTTTTGTATTTATTACATCAAATTTATAATGAAGAAAACATGCATTCTGCTGTAATGTGATGTCACCAGCTCCATAGTTTTATCATATTGTCCTTCTTGCCTTACCAAAATCCCTACAATTTAAAATAGAAGGCCATAAGAGTGGGACAAAAAGGAAATTTCTGCATTTTATGGCTTACAATATAAAACATTTTCAACAAGTAAACATCTTATTTTGCATCGGCCAGAGTACAGAGCCATACAGCAATGTAAAGTCAACCAGTAGAAAACAAACATATCTCCTCTCTGACACACACCACACACCTGCCTCCTATCACATAACATCCTTCAAAACAACACAATGTTAGCATGAGCTCTGCCCAAGGCATTGGTGACAGAGGCAAGGACAAACGCATCTAACTGTTCAGCACCATGGACAGAGAAGGAGCAAAAAAAAAAAAAAAAAATTACACATAGCATGATGGATGCAGACAAAAAGCCTCGAGCTGTTGGTTTACTGAAAATAAAGCTCACAGATCAAACACAATGTTACTGGCCTGATTTATAATTGTATATGCATATTCGCTTTTATAAGTTCACCAGCTGCTTAACTAAAAAAAAAAAAATTCTTGTCCTTAGCTTTGATTACTGTGCTAGGTTTTTAACTGACTAGTTTTTTGTGCACTTATGCTTTTTGTTACCTTGTCTTGTTGAAATTGCTTCCATTGTTTACCTCACCTGTAAGTTGCTTTGGATAAAAGTGTCTGCTAAATGACTAAATGTAAATGTAAATGTAAAAAACTAAAATTCTCTGTTGTCCTGAAGTTAATGACCTTTCTGCAACAGAAACTTCCTCATCAGAAACAATTGGTTCGTGACAAATTATAGGCTCTTATTGTTTGTAAACAGCATGAGCTGCACACACTTTTTTTGTTATACACTCAAATACATTTTTAGTGGATAAAGGGCTCTGTCATAGTGTTCTTCCAGTACCTGCTTGATAATATTATATGCACTGCTAAAGCCACAAACTCTACATAAAGGTAAAATGCATTCCACCATTACGGTTGTGATATATCATCTCGCCCACAATCAGAGATGATTTGCAGTGGCAAACATGAAGGCAGCTTTTTTTTTTTTTTGCTTTGTTTTTGATTCTGTCCATGAGACAACAAGTTGTTTGGCTATCTTTTATTATATTACATAACATTTTAATAATTTTAAACACCAGTCTATATCTTAGATTTATGGTATGACATGTACACTATATACTGCCCTTTATGAAAATAAATCACCTGTGGTTGGTTTAGACAGTTTGACGGTCTCCCGGCTACAGTGGATGGGTTTATTATCTCACTGACCTCAGCGGCTGTCTAGGATGTGTTTGTGTGTGTGACAGCACAAGACAGACCATGGTCCAGTGATTACACTATCTTTCTCACTGAGCTATGCTTCTGGCATCTGAAGGGGGCAGAAACCAAAGCCTCGCCACACACTGTCCCACTCATGCATGCATGCAAATCCACCGCAACTGGCCCATTTGGGTGCAATAGAGAACATAGCCATCGCTCTGTGCTGGCATGTTCACCTTTTGATACAGCTCCAGGAGTTAATGATCTAATAAATGTGACCTTTTCTCACCCCTTCTACACAAAATTTTCATTTTCACCTCCTTGTCTATGTCTGTGCATCTTTAACAAGTACTAAGGCAGCATGACAGCTCGACTAGTCTATCTGAAGGTCAGTCTCTTGTACATGCTAAGTTACCCGAGGAGTGTGTCATTCTACTTATTGAACACAGTGGAAGTGACACATTGTTATACATCCCCAGTGGTGCAGGGAACGCTTTGTGTTAAAGCTGAAATGTCAGATTCTAGTAAAAGGGCACATATCATAATAGATAATTCTGGTTGTTCAGGCAAGACATCAATAACATTTTAGCGTGTTCCACTGTGGAAGTTACAAGCACTCTGAGACTTGCAGAGCCTGGCAGCGCGGTGGCTTTATGTGAAGAGATGAGCTATGCAGTTTCCCTCAAGCAGGAAGTCACTGCTCAGAAATATATGCTTTTTTCTTCTTCTCTTTCAATCCAGTGGTACTTTTACATCAGTGCTTTAATATGATGGGATCCCACAACTGTGACGAATGTGACACACTGACACAAACTCACACATGAATTCCATGTTTGAACAGACATCATGCACATAAAGATTTGTCATTCATCTCCTTGCAAAAGCATATGCTGGGCTCTGATCTGTCACGCTTAAACAGGCAGCAGGCAGAATGTTGTGAATAAGAACCAGAGCAAAGTGAAGAAATGTGGAACAGCTATGGGAACTAGAAGCTGTTATCTGGGATGCTTATTACCACTGAGCTAGACCCTGATTATCTCTCCTCATTGTAAAGTATTGATTCCCATTTACCCAGCCCAATTTGCAGAGAATGAAGTCCCACAGACCTGTCAGGCTGCTTTGTTGATGGCAGAGGTTATCTATCCTAGTCTGTAAATACTTTTGTTTTGGCTTTGTATAATGCAGATTAATCTTAGACTGTTAAATGATAAATGTTTATTATACTCTGTCTTAGCAAAAATATGTACGCAAGCTTACTTTCATCAGAAATGTTTACTCAGTTCAATTGAGAGGACATTTATTACACGCTATGGTTAGTCAATAGTTTGAGTTTATAATCTAATAACCCTATCAATCCAATCCAACAATTCATCTTTTTGGCTTTGTATATTAAGGTAAAAAAGGTATGAAATGTTGCTTTAATTATTTAAAACTTACAATGCTGGTAATGAAATAAGCATTGTTTCTTTTATGGCTAACACCCACAAACTCCTATATTGTCTGTATGGTGCACACAGCATAAGAAAAGTTAAATGAAAAGACACAACCGTTGAAAAATGTCAGACATGGCATTACTATGAGGTGTGACTAACTGGCCATTGTCCAGATTGTACCCTGTCTCAGGCCTAAAGTAGCTGAGATAAGGTCCAGCCTTCTGTGATTCCTTATGGGAATTAGCGGTAGAAGAATTGGCTAGTTCAGAACTATCATTACTGTATTAGAAAGACTGATTGATATGGTTGTCCGACACTGTTTATTGGATAGATTGGTATGGGGAAGAAAACACTCTTTGAAACTGTGGCAGCCATGATTCTAGTCTTTTTGATGTTATTTATTCAGATTTAGTTTACACCTTGTGATCTAATGCCTCTGATTCATCACGTCCACATAAGCAGAGATAATGATTCATCCTGTCAGAGAAAAATGGTGACATGCAACGCTAAGACAAGGATGGTATTTTATAAATGTGAAGTGACTTCTTTATGACTCACATCTATAAAAAAGAATAACTCAAATCTGTAAATTGTTGCTGTTTGAGAGTTGAGACTACATAACTTAAAATAAATGCAAAATTTAATGTCCACAATAGTTCCTGACATGCACAAAGGCTGGTGGTGCAACTCTTACCTACTGGCATTTGTTTACAGAAGGCAGCAAAGAGAGATTTATTAACAGAAGTGGAGTGTGGTTCAGATGCCCAAAGCTGTGCGTGGCGGTGAGCCCGACTATCTCTAGTCGGATTATTAACCTCTCGCGCAAGCTCAGGCTCCTTCCCAGCTAGCGAGGACACTTCCTTAAAGCCAGTTTCTGTGTCCAGAGATTGAGTGCCTTTGCCTTTGACTGCTGCCTGAATCACTTTGCACCGGCCACTTATGGTAACTCCTGCAATTTGAGTGAAGAGCTCTGTTGGGCTCCTTGGAAGGAGCTCAGAGTAGAGCCGCTGCTCCGCCATATCGTGGTGGTTCTGGCAGCTGGAGGAAGTGTCTAGGGATGGGGAAGTCAACCCCGGATAAGTGGAAGAAGATGGATGGATGGATGAACAATAATATTACCCTTTGGTTCAATTAGTTTTGGTAGTACTAGCTTTCTGCCTTTTAGTCTAATGCACACTGGAGAAGGCATTATTGTATGCTTAGGTTTGTTGAAGGTTTGTAACGTTATAGTCTTGTAACATGAAGCGAAGAAAGACAAGGGATTTGTAATAGTATAATGTGTTTTCAAAATGCTCCCCTCTACTTATGTAGCGAAGTTTCTCAGCGGCCAACTCAAGTGCAGAATCTAATAAACCTGTTAATGACAAGGAACCATCCAAATATTATTGACGCTATATATTTAAGATGAGAAAATGTATTCTTTGCTCTTTTTAGTCCAATTGTAATCTGCACAGTGCACAAATTTAGTCTTACATCAGCATTTTGGTCATGGGTAACTGGAGGATTAGCCTAGAGTGTGCTCACATTTCTCTGCCTGGGGAGAAAACCATTAGCCTACCACAACAACTACCTCACATATGTGCCCTGACCAGGGATTGAACCCAGGACCTTCTTGCTGTGAGGCGACTCAGATGGAAAATCATCACATGACTTTTTTTTGTTGTCCTTTCAGCACCAAGATACAAGACACTTTCAAAGCTGTTCAATTGTAGCTTTTTATCTTAAAATTAACAAAACATTGTCCCTTGTATATAGGTCCATAAAAGAAAACAAGCTGTTTAAAAGCTGAATATTTGCACAACACAGCTTGCTCTTAAGCTACAATACGCCGAGCGCACATTGCCTTGTTAAACCAATCCCTCCCTGAAGCAAACAGTGTATTTTACTTCCACTGGTTCAGAGAATACAACCCTCAGTGGGGGCATTTGCTATATAGCATTTCTCTGCTCAGCTGGCTGGTATATTCAGGGTAATACAGCCAGCTCTTGAGGGCATACATGGCTTTAAAATAACTTTTATCAGGAGGGATTGTCTCGATTAGAGGAAAGTGAATAAGAGATAAGCCTTGAAATGTACCACAGCTGAATCTTATCACAGTTTGTACTTGTGGTTTGTCGATATCTAAATCTTCGTGGCTTAGTGTTTGGAAGCATTTATGTGAAAATGTCTTAATCCTAACTATATAAGGGCAATTTTCCAGGTTAGCCCTCTTTCTCAACTTCTGTAAACATATCTAAATATATTTAGTGTAGACTCTAGACTGCATAACATGAGCTGGTAGGCCTTCTCAGGCTTTTTGAGAAAGGGGCGACTAGAATTTCTTATGATAACAGTTTAAAATGGAAATATGTTAATAAATTGTGATTCTTTGCATCTAGTTCAAGCCCCATTTATAAATAGCTAGTATATTTTTTCAGCATCAAGCATTGAATTGGATAATTTGCAGACTTTGGATATCCATACAAGCCTTTGCACTTCTCACTCACTACAGTGCTGAGTGATGTGCTTGTAAAAAAAATCTCCCAAAGGAGCATGTAAATCAGGGGTTTCAAACTCGCGGCCCGGGGACCAACTGCAGCCCGCAAGAAGATATTTTGAGGCCCACAGGACGATATGAATGTTTAATGTTAGTGCGCCCTGTGAGTTTTGTATGAATGGCATGTTACCACGTTGTGTGTGGAAGGTTCCTTTTTGTGCAAACTGGAACTGAACCAACCTACCATCACAGTGGAGTATATGGCTCCTGGGGGCGGGCCATTGGCTGGGCTTGATGCAGGCAGAGAAACATTTAACAACTATGGAGGAGCCCGTGTAATATTACATAGCCGTCATAAACTTTCTGATTCTTACTGTGTTTGAAATGAGCATGTTTGACCTTGAGCTGGACAAATTCATGTTACTGGCACTGGATTTGGCATTATGCGGATCGTATTTTGTTTTCCCATCATTTCAAATGGGTTGATTTGTTTGAAAGTTGATGGCAATTTGACCGCCACTATCCATGCGGATTTGTTATCATGACGAATCTGCAAATTAACATTGATGTTATGTTCACAATATCACCGAGGGGAGTGGACATCCAATGGGGCCACTCAGCCAGCTCATTTATGTTCTTCAATATTCCATCTAAGTTCAGGATAGCTCAGGTTCAGAAGAACCCATTGAAGTTAAAGAACTGTTAGTAATGATGTTTGAGAGGATTTAACAAAGCTTTTTTTGTGGAATACCTTATCCGGCCCAGCATCACCTCTGCCTCCTGCGGCCCACAAGTAATTTGAGTTTGAGACCCCTGATGTAAATGAATGACAATAAGTACAGCTCTGAGATTGTGCAACAACATAAAGGAAAGAGAGCCCCTGAACTGATTCCTCCTCTTACATTTCATCACCACATCAGAAAACAACTGGGATTGAAAAAATGTATACAATCTACAATAAAGCATAGATCAAACAAAACAAGCAGAGTAGAAACTAGAATAAATGTCTCTCTCATTATTGCAGTGCAGATATTTCCACAGATTGTTTTTGTTTCATTATTCATCCATACATTATTTATGTCTTTATATTTCATTTGAAAATCTGTTATGCAGACTGGACTCTGTGGTTAACATTTTTCTCAGTAATAATAATGATGATAAAAAACAAGATTTGTGTTTAATTAGAATAATTTGTTTTCAAACTTTTTGTTTAAACCAAGAAGCTGAAAATTGTTTTTAATTACAATGCTGCAGGGGACATTTTGTTTTTATGAATTACAAAAATGACTCACATATGGTTAACAAGATGACAAAACAAAGCAACTATTATAAATCTAATCTATGCAATTGGTTTGTATTGCCCTATTCTTGTCCTACGAGTCATTTTTAAAGCATAAAATAGGCTTTTCTGCAAATTACAGCTGCTGTAGTCAGGTCTATATGTTGCAAGGGCTCAGTGGCTCAGTGGTAGAGTGGTCGTCCTTCAACCGGAAGGTAGGCGGTTTGATTCCCACTCTCCCCACAGTTCATACTGTCATTGTGTCCTTGAGCAAGTGGCTTGAGCACTTTGCCTCCATTGGCTGTAACATTGGTAATTACTGTAGGACAATGTAAGTCTCTTTGGATAAAAGCGTCAGCTAAATGACTAAAAGTCAACCCAAAAGTCTGGGGCAAAGTGGTTTTATTTATGGGCAAGGCAGTTTATTTATATAGCACAATTCACACACTGGGCTAATCAAAGTGCTTCACAGGAATTAAAGACAAATTTTAAATACATAGACAAGATTTAGAATAAGAAACATAAGAAAAACTAAAAAATTAAGACAAAGGGTGCAGATAAAAAACGCTTTCAGTTGTCTTTACTGAAAGTAGGTGGAGCTAAAGTTTTGTTTTTTGCTTCAGCATGTTTAGTTCTAACTCTGGGCACGAGCAGAAGGCCTGTCCCAGATGTTCTCAGAGTCCGAGAGGGTTCATAAGCAACTAGCATATCAGAAATATTTTCTGGTGCTATACCATTAAGAGACTTGTAAACCAGCAGTGTTATTTTAAAGTCTATTCTCTGAGCAACAGGAAGCCAGTGCAGAGATTTTAAAACTGGACTGATGTGGTCGTACTTCCTGGTGTTAGTTAGAACCCGAGCAGCAGCGTTCTGAATAAGCTGAAGCTGTCTTAACCCTCGTTTTGAGAGACCAGTGAGCAGGCCGTTACAGTAATCTAACCTGCTGGAGAGAAAAGCATGAATAAGTCTCTCTAAGTCTGGTTTAGATATTATCCCTTTGACTTTGAAAATATTTTTAAGGTAATAAAATACTGATGATGTAATTGACTTAATGTGACTGTGGAAATTAAGTCTGAGTCCATGATGACACCTAATTTCTAACATATTAGATTTTAGAGAAAGAGACTCGAGGTGACTGCTGACACTTTCTCTTTGTTTCTGTGCCCCAAATATGAGATAATTTTGCATCCACACGACAATCTGTTTGATTTGTCCATTTTCACCTGCTGTGAGTGAAATGTAAATCTGAGCGTCATCTGTGTAAAGAAAACATGTAAAGATTCAATAATTGGGGTCCCAAGATAGACCCCTGTGTAACCCCTTTTGTCAGAGCCTTTTGGTCTGATACACAGTTACCAAACAAAACAAAATTCGTCTTGTCTTCAAGATAGAACTGAAACCATAAAGGCTTTTTCCAGTGATACCTATCCATTTCTCTAATCTTTGTGGCAGAATGTCATGGTCCACTGTATCAAACGCAGCACTCAAGTCCAACAGAACTAATACAGAGACTTTGCCCGCGTCGGTGTTCAGACAAATGTCATTTGTGACTTTGATAAGTGCAGTCTCAGTCTGTGATGGGTCTGAATCCTGACTGAAAAGTATCAAAGCAGTTGTTAAGAAATAAAAAACTCAGTAAGTTAATGATATACAATGTTTTCAATGACTTTCCCTAAAAATGGCAGGTTTGATAAGGGCCGATAGTAGTTGAGCACTGTAGCATCAACAATGCTCTTCTTTAGGAGAGGCTTGATGACAACAGGTGACATAGTAACTATATTACATATTATGCTCTCACTCCTGCTCCAGTTTATATGCTTATCCACATACAAGTATGACTTAATGTTTTTAGCTAAATCTCCTATTATATACAATTACAATGACAGCAGGTTTTAAGGCCCTTGGAAATGTTCCAGACTGTAAGGAACTATTTACTATATCAGTGAGTTGTGGTAACAAACTGCTTAGTACTGATTTTAGAAATCTAGTGGGTAGAACATCGAGGCAGCAGGTGGATGAACTCAGGCTGGAGACAGTTTTTTCAACTGTTTTTTTTGTCACTGCTTTTGTTGATGATTTTGAGAAAAACATTTATCTTGCTTTTTGCAAAGTTTGATGTTCATTTGTGAAGTACATTTCTTACAAAAAGCAAGTTTAGTTCGCATTACAATAATGAACCATATAGTTTTATCCAGCAAAGGTAATTTAGCAATACATGTTTTGAAGATAATACAAAAAGCATAACAAAATGATAAATATTGCATTGTCCTCTGCTTTCATGAGGTAGATGAGTACTGTCAGTGTTTGATAGAATTTAGTTTAATCGTGCCTTTAGGGCTCTGTACATCTGAAGAAATGGTGTAAGGGCTGAGTATTGTCTTTGACTATTTAGTCCTGAAGAG
Organism: Neodontobutis hainanensis; assembly: GCA_024349245.1. Lineage (NCBI taxonomy): Eukaryota > Metazoa > Chordata > Actinopteri > Gobiiformes > Odontobutidae > Neodontobutis > Neodontobutis hainanensis. The sequence continues at coordinate 6,584,005 of JALDNG010000041.1, forward strand.
ATATTGGGTCTTGAAGATGTCCTCAGAGTGGACACGGAAAGTCCATAATTTTCTGGGCTGTGTGGATGGCTCTCTGGAGGCTTTTCCAGTTTTCTCATGCTTAATATTTTTATTTTTTAAAGCTTATATCAGATACAGTAATTAATACAGTAATGATGATGTTGTGGAAGAGAAATGGTGCTCAAGAGGTAAAAAATAATGTCATAAGAATGCTTACAAAGGATTACAATGGTTGCTACTAGAATTTGTCCTAAACATTTACATTTCAAGACTGTATGTTCATTTGAAATCTGCTGACAACATTAGAATTCTGAAAAAATTAAGCCAAATATACCTGCTGAGAAAGTGAAGAATAAACATTTACTATAACAAGCAACGCATACGTCTTTGTGACTTACATTGATAAACTTCCAAAATTTGGCCTGTGTTTGTATTGTTTAAAAAGTCCAGGATGTCATCTTAACCATTAAATATTCAACATCCTCGTAGATGTTTCTACATTGCAGCAGTACTCTGATAAAAAAAAAAAAAACTGTAAAAAGCCTTTTATTTTTGGTTCATTTTTTGTGGGGCTATATTGATCTATGATCCTATGCTAATGTTTTAAGCCTGGTCAAACTGAAACTGTCAGAGGAGTTACATCTTATGCCTCCATGATAAAAAAGTCTGCAATACATTATTCTGCTCTGAGTCTTGCTCAAAGCTTTGCAGTGACTGTGCATGAAGCATAAATCCATACTCATCATGCAGTCGATCCCCCGCGGGGTTACTGAGTCCAGACTGCTATTCTCATGACAGCCACCTCTCAGGTCAGCGTTCACCTAGCACTCAGCAGTGCAGCTCTTAACCCACTATGTTTCAAATGAGAAAAGTGTGAGTCTTACCAGTTGAACTGAGAACTGATAGAGTCTCTTGGAATTAAGAGACAAAAAGTCTGCACCTTGCAAGCTACACTGAACAAAAAATTAAATGCAACATTTTTGTTTTTTTCTCCCATTTTTCATGAGGTGAAGTCAAAGATCTAAGACTTTTTCTGTGAACATAAAAAGCCAATTTCTCCCAAAAATTGTGAGCACTTCACTTTGCCGAGATAATCTGTCCACCTCACAGGTGCTCAGAGGTAGAGCGGTTGTCCCTCAAACGGAATGCTGGTGGTTTGATTCCCACAGTTTATATGTCGTTGTGTCCTTGGGCAAGACACTTAACCCACCATGCCTCCAGTGGTGTTCCAGTTGAAACACTGGTAAACTGAAGCATAATGTTTGGCTAAAAGTGTAGGCTTAATGAATAATAATAATGTAAATGTAGCTGTGGCATACCAAGATGCTGATTAAAGAGCATGATTATTGTACATGTGTGTCTTAGGCTGGTCACCATAAAATGTGCAGTTTTATCACACAGCACAATGCTGATCCACTGAGACCAGCCAACCGGACAGCTGCTGCAACAATTGGTTTGAATTACCAAAGCATTTCTGCACAAACTGCTCATCGTCGTCATCGATGTCTCAACCTGACTGCAGTTGAGTGTACTAACATTCCACAGGCCACAATCCACTACCTGATCAACTTTATGTGAAGGAGATGTGCTGTACTCATAGATTGTAAATAAACATGGATGTAATCCGCCCATTGGTCCCTTATTCACTGAGAGTTGTCACATAGTAAAAACTTTTCATCTTTTGTACCAGGCTGTAAACATTATTTTTACACTTGTAAAGTTGCCATTGAGTTTTTCCTTATATTTCCGCTTTTGGAGCCTGTCCTCTGGTGGACGGTGGAATATTGCTGTATTTTGCTGTATTTCGCCGTATGGTGGCGCCCTTACACAAGGACCATTTAGGAGGTGCCATGAGAGACACTTGGCTGTACTGCGTGAGGCAAATGATACTGACTGGTTTTCCGACCCCCCTGGACCCTCCCAATAATCTTGCTCTTTTATCAGAATCTTGACAAGCCACACCTGTGAGGTGGATGGATTATCTCGGCACTGGAGAAGCGCTCACTAACACAGATTTGGACAAATTTATGAACAGTAGTTGAGAGAAATAGGTCTTTTGTGTTCATAGAAAAAGTCTTAGATCTTTGAGTTCTGCTCATAAAAATGTTTTGTTCAGGATAAATCCAGATGCCTTTGCTTTAACCTTTTCTTTAGTCCTATATGGAGTAGATACTATTGTAACAAAAATGCAATACACTGATTGAGTCATAGACTTTTTATTTTACTGACGCAAAACAATACAAAACATAAAACAAAACAACATATTGCAAAGGAGTTTCTGGGAGGTTGAAACATTTCTTGAAGAGGTGACTTTTTAGCTGTTTAAATGTATGGGCTGCTTTTGGAAGACAGGGGTGATGTGTTTTCTGAAGCAGGTGTGTGTCAGTAACCAAGCAGCAGTCAGAAAACCTCAGTGATTCCCAAAGTAAGTAGTTCAGCGGCTGTTGTAGACATGGTAAAAACAGTTAAAACATCAAAGTAAAAAATATATAAAATATGTGCATAATGTGTGTTTAAGAGAAAGGAATCCCTCAGAGCTAACAACAACAAGCAGCTATTAACAATATGGTGACAGAAACCGATAGATGTTTGAGGAGGGCTTATGAAGTGTGCTGTAGCTGTGTCGTTGAGGGCATATCATATAGCTTCATATTCCCAACCTGTTCTGCTGTCTATCAAAAACACAAAGCAGAGAAACCAAAGTAAGTGCCTTCTGAGAATGTAGCCTCTAATTATTTCCGTGGCTGCCTTGGCTGCAGAGCTGTCACGTTCTCACATTACTGGTAGCAGGTGACTGTTTGAAGTTTAGTGACTCACAAAAGGACTGCTGGGTAAACTGTAGCCAACACCTGTTAGATGTTCTACCCGAGTACTACTGCACTGCTGCTTTGTTTAAAGGAATTCAGTGTTCTGAGATAAAATGAGGCCAACATGAATTTTCTATCAAATAACCTATGCATTTTTGAACTTTGGAAGATTATTATTACAATGTTGATTCACCTACCTCTGTAGCACGCCACTGACTTAAAGAAAAGGTAAAGTTTTATTACGAAGCAATCTTAAACTTCAATATTTCTTGGCTCTTTTTCCAGGGTGCAAAGGTTCAACAGCCCTCAAGCAAAATAGGTCAGGTGGGTTTAAAAATATATGATTTGCACAGAACTTTGTACCTCTGCAGAGCCACTCCAATCACCTCCTCATATCGCACTCGGCCAGAGGATATTTACAACCACAATTTCCTTTCTCAGTGTTAGAATGGAAAACGACTAAATGAGGATATGTGCTGAAGACAATTTACTGAAAATAATGTTTTATGTACAGGCTTATTAAAACCTTAAGGACAGAACCACGTTTTAAGCCATTGTGATGCGACATGTGAGAGGACAAGGTTATTGGGCCAACACCAAGAATTCTAGCAGTTATATTGACATTGACATTTATTTTATACCATTTATTCACACATCAAATGGATAACCACTCATTTGGAGGAGAGCCACTTTATGGATTTAATGACTGTGTCAACATATGGCCATGTGGAAAAGCCCATTGGCCTCAGGTTTTAATTTACTGCCCATCTAAACTTTGTGATCACAGTGTGGCTTTATCCCTGCTAACCCTAGTCCACACCCAGATTACAGCCAAAGAGAAAACAAAGAAGAATAACATTGTGGCTTTGGATACTTGTCAAAATGTTAATTCAATATATCGTAACCTAAAAAAAAAAAGAAATGGAAAAAAGATCAACAAGTCAGCTTGCATTAGTTTGGGTATTTTGGATTGGACAGTCCAAATCGAGTTACACAAATGGGAAATTACACATTTGATTTCATTTACAGACATCTCTACCCTTTATCAATGATGACACACGTTTTGCTTTATCGTGGTGCTTCTGATTGTCTGGGCCACTGTGGCACTGAGACCAGTAACACCGTTACATTGGCAAGGTGAAAGAAGAGACAGGGATGCTACGAGTTTTGTAAGACGTTAACTATAGGCTGAATTATAACTGCTTTTATTGGATGAAAATGTCAATGTCTGATAACAAGCTTTATACAAGGACATTTTAAATGAGGGGTGTAATGTTCGGTACTGGCCAGACGAGGCAAATTAGAATTATCTTATCTAACTCTAAGCCATCAAAAAGTTTTCTGTCATGCACTATTTATTTGACACCCGCAGATTCCCCTGCACCTGGCACTAGACATATACTGTATCTGGCTTTACCAAATCCCCAATGTGTGTCACAGCTGGGATTAAGTCCAAATCCCACCCAGAAAAATAGACTTCCTCACCCAGGTAAATCCACTGCATCACAGGGTCACCTGGAGGTCACTTGTAAATTTGGTAAAATGCTGTCTGAAACCTGCGTTTTGTGCTTTTACAACAGTGGTACTTAATAGGAAGTTTGAAATGGAAAAAGAAGTGTAAACATAAGCTAAAATCACCCACTGCGTTAAATCATTCTGTCCTGGTCGATCTGCTGATTCTGGACTTTTAGGGTGAATATTGTTAGGAAAGGTCAAAGTCTAATTGTAATGCGGTGATGTGCGATCACACCCTCATCGTTCATATCTCAGCAGTGCACAGTGAAGTGGTGCAGCTGCAGAAAGCATCGCTACTCACTTCATTTCATATCTAGTTATCATTTTCCAACAACAGTGGCTATGCAGAATGTAAACTGTGTACACTAAAGAAGTGCTTGCTTGCTCATGCATGTGGCTAGTACTATGACAAATTCCATATGGCTTCCAAATAAACTAAAGAAAAGAGCATATCATCACTGACTATAAGGGTAAAAATTGAAACATCCCCTCAACAAAATTCTTTGCTCATCTAACCAGATCCAAGACTGGAATTGGTACATGCTGTTAGGATTCATTTTTAAAGAAGTACTAGCAGCACTTATTGTCGCTCTCCATGTTCTGTCCAAGACCCAAGCCTCTCCAAACATGAGCAATGTTTTTTGTATAAACACCCACTGAAGAAGCTAAAAAGAGATGTCATTGGCCAATTTTTTCTACTGTGGGCTAGATTAAAAAAGTGGTAAAACATTTTATTTTATTTTGCAACACAAAAAAGGTTTTAAAAAAATATCAGAGCTGTTTCTAGAAACTACAGAAGCCTCCCACAAAAGGTACCTTAGGGCCTCCAGCACACAATCAGGCGTGTACAGACAAATCTATGAAAATTAAAAATTTATCAACAACTCCAGAGAAGCTTTTTATACAACAGTGAGTCATGCCTTTAAGGGACATTTTCTTTAGCTGTGTCTGGTATAGCACTCCATAAGAAATGCCCATTATCAACAGAATAAGCTGAGCAGCCAAGCGTTATGACCACTGACAGGGAATAACTGGTAATGAATCCTGTGTGATGTGTGTACAACAAATATAAAGCAGTTCAAGAAGGCGGTGATCTTATGAGAGTATTGTACACTATACTTCCAAAAGTATTCGCTCGCCTGCCTTCATACGCATATGATCTTATCTGACCACAAGAATCAATACAATTCAGATTGAGGGATTCCAAAAGATTTCCACCCCAATCAAAAAAGCATGCGTACCACTTAGATAAAGTATTCTGCTCAGTTAATGGGATAGATTTGGACAATAGCTCTTGATGAGATTGTAAAATCTTTGACAAGGGTCAGAGTGTGATGGCTAGAAAATTGGGTCAAAGCATCTCCACAACAGCTACTTTTATCATCTGCACCAATCTGCAGTTGTCTTTATCCATCTAAAGTAGTGCAAGGAATGAGATTATGCAGCATATTTCTGATGTATGCTGCGCAAACAATCTCTCAGATTTCTGTGCCCTAAATGATTTGCTACCATATCCCACAGTACACTTTTGAGAGGTCTGTAACTATTTACTAATTTTTATTATTTTTTCATAGCACAGGACTAGTTTGATACAGAAAGATTATTTAAGAAATATATATATATATATATATATATATATATTTTATATATATATATATATATATATATATATATATATATATATATATATATATATATATATATATATATATATATATATATATATATATATTATTATTAAAGGTTATTAAGCTATGGCTGGTTGTAATATATTTTATCACTTTATTATTCCTGTTATGTTTTGTGATGTTGGTGGGGGAAACCGGAGGACACTGAGGAAACCCATTCGAGCACGGGGAGAAAATGCAAACGCCACAGGCTTGACAGGCCCGGGACCTTTTTCCTATGAGGTGACAATAGCCCCTGGTCGCCATATAGGGTTAAGTTAATCCTAACCCATATAGGCTAGTAGCAGACTTTTGCATTAGCAAGCGTTTCATTTAAAATATTTGTTTCTCTAAGTCTGTCTTTATGGCAGTACAAAAATATTTTTTGTTCTATTTAACTACAGAATAATATTTCAATAGGAATTGAAATGCTATGCCATGTCATGCGACTATACTTACAAATCAAATACTTGCTTTTTGACGTTTTTTTTGGTACCACTCAACTTGTATGGGTCCAAATAGTAAGTATACTATTATACTAGTATACTAAGTAAGTAGTCCAAATAGTAATATACCAGTAGCTAATTTTATCGCAAAAGCTTAAAAAGGTGAAAGACATTTTAAATTCGCAGAACCATCAAAGATGTCCAGTGAACCACCAGAGGAACACATACAGCAGCTTCAGAAACACCAATTTAGTTAAAGTATTCACCAACCAAAATGATAACCAAAGAGCATTGGCATCTAATATAAGAAAATACTTACCTTGACAAGTATTCTCCTGAACTGCCATTGTTTTGCTGTACATCCATACAGTTAGTAGTCCCAGGTATAAGAGCCAAAGCTGGGTTTTGAGGGGCCGCACTCCCCACTGCCCGTGCTATCAGCTCCAGCGAGTCTTGAACATAGTGATCCAGTGAAGGTGACCCCATGACTCCATGAGCCAATAATCCCAAAGGCAGCCCCTCTGTCCTGAGCTCAGCCACATTTTGACTATCCCCCAGCAACCAATGATAGTCCGGGAGCATCATCTTTGTGGCGACTGACCACAGACGACGCATTTCCCGAATATCACATCCAAAAGTCACCACTGCTGTTGTGGACGAGGTTTCTCTAAGGGCATCCAGGTGCTTCATAAGGATTTGCTGCTGGTCAGATTTAGGTAACGAAGCTGAGGTGGATGTAGCAGTAGAAAAATATGGTAATAAGGATGGCGTTGAATCCAGTCCAGTAGAAGCTCCAGGGGACGATAATGAGGATAAACCTAGTGATGGGGTCAGAGTTGTAGTTGTCAGATTGACAAGGGTTCCCAGGTGGAAGCGGGTGTTGTTCTTGATGATGATGAGGAAGTCACTAATGTCCCATTCTTGGCAGAGCAGAACGCTAATGTCCCACCAGCCGTTTATCATGAGCAGTGAGTACAGCAGTCGAGATGGAGGGGCCTCAGTGGTCCGCATCGCCACTTGGAAATGAAGAGGATTCTGCAAAATAGAAATGGAAATTACTTAAGAGTTGAACAAGCATGGATCGAAATATTAAAAGGTATTTGTTTTTTGTGTTTTGGCCCTTTTTACTGTTGTACTTTTTGGCAATCAAATTTCCTTCTTTTAAGTCCCACTTGTCATGTGATCCTTTGGTGATTCTTAGTATAATTTTTTTAACTGTATTTTATAGCTCCTAGATTTTACAAAAGCACTACTTTTTATTTATATGAAACATGGACAAACACTTTATAATTTTTGAACAACCCATATAAAATATTTGGTGCGACACTTTTAGGTCCTAATTAAGTGTTTGGGAGCCACAACTCTAATTCATTAAATGTTTCCAGGTCAGTTTTTATATTTACTTGTAATACATGAGGAATAACCCTTCTTTCAACAGTGACCCAAACTTACCACATACTCCACTGTGTATCCAAGTAAAGGAACATGTTAAAGCATGCACATGCATAAGCTTAATCTGTCACATCAACACACTTCACATTCATACAGTCTAGATTTGAGTTTTTGTGAGTCTTTTAGTAAGAGCAAATGCTGAAAGATTTTGTAGTGTTTAACATTGTAATGCTTAAAACTAAGTTTCCCCTCAGGCCGAGCAGACATTTGAACTCCTTCACTGATCACATTGATGATTCTGCTTTGATTATTTGATCAAATATTGAGATGGGAAGTGCCAATGTTGTTTATATTAAATGCAATATTATTACTGCAAGTCAAGTAAGTCTTCAGATCAGTCAGATCCTGCACATGATTTTGGACAGATCAATAGTTGCTGGCCTTATGTAAAGGCTCTACTCTTGCACACTTTAGTATGCAATGTACTCCAACAAATGAAAACACTATACATTTTGATTTATGCTAAAGAAGCTTTTTGATAATTGGTCAAATGTTATTAAAATCTGGAAACCGTTAGGGTTAGGCAAGAGTCTGACTTGGTTTTAGTAATGGGTTTAGGTGTCATATGGGCAAAAAGAAAATATTTGAAAAGGAAAAGTGATTTTTGGAAAGAGTAAAAGGAAGCATACTGAAAAAGATAGGGCAGACAGTAGAGTTCAGGGATGTGGGTGGTTATTGGAGATATAGAGCCTGAAAAACAGAAGAGAACAAAATAAAAATAGAACAAAATGGACAAAGACGATGGAGGAAGTGGAGTGTTATGTTAAAAGTAAAAGTTTAAAGAGAAATTTAAATTGGAGGAGGTACCTGAGAAGAGGTGTAGTGTGAAGCAGAGCCGATGAGAAGAAGGTGGAAGGACATGAAGGATATAAATCCAACAGCAGGATTACTTTCTGTCTTTGAATTCAATTTGTTCCTATAGAACAAACACATTCTGTTGGATATAATGGATTTCAGCCTCCACTTACCTGCATCCATGAATATCATTACTGGCATCATGGGAAATGCACCACATTTTTTATGTCTACTTCAGTGTTTTGACCACTTTAAGAAATCCCTAAAACAACTGTTCTAGTTTTTAAAAGGTTTCTGCACAATTTGCATTATTTAACTCCCTCATGTGACTTGTCATACATACATTTATGAACTGCTGGATGAAGAGTTGACCACTCAGCTGATAGAACATGGCCTAAAACAAAAGTAAAGACTTCTAGTAACATGGACTAGTGCAATTAATTTTCAATTAGGCATTTTAATTAGAATTAAATAACAGTATTGTCCATGTCCTTTATATCATTATTATACAACATTTTGTATTCCTTACTCAACTGTTGTATTAGAAGACCAGACACTGTTTCTCTACACATTGCCCAAAAATATCTCTTTTATGATTAAAGATCTCTACCTCAAACCTTAACCTTTTTAGGTTATTGCCCTATAAATCACCTTTTATAAATGCTACATAGCTCTAAAATCCAAAAATTACAAAAAACATTATATAGGGGTTTATATTAAACATAAAAAAGTGACATTTCTGACTGCATAAATATTCTTGCACGTCTGTTTTTTCTCCTTTTTATTTCCTTTTTATGTAAAAATAAGAAAATATATAAACCCATGTCAACATTAACTTGGTAGTTAAAATTCAGAAAAAAAAGAAAAACAATAGCATTTTAGACTTATAAAAATATATTCTAATACATTAAATAGAAGCGGGTGAAGATTAACAGTAATTAACAGCACTCCTGCCTCACAGCAAGAAGGTCTTTGGTTCGATTCCCATTTAGGACAGGGCCTTTCTGTGTTGAGAGAGCATGCATCTCTGCTTCAGCTTAATGTACAATGTCCTAAAGAAAAAACTAATCTAAATAAATTAAAGCACTTTTAAATATACTATCTGTTTCATTTCATTTTTCCCTGATATGATCAAGTTTTGTGAAAGAGTACTGTTTAATGGGTCTCAAACTTTTATTCTCAAATTGAAACTTCCAAATGGTTTTCCAGACAGTGACCACAACTTTAGATGGCCTTATGACAACTGAGTCAATTTTTTAGGATTTGCTCTACTAAGACCTGTTTTTTTTATTCTGTGATGGCTATTATTATTATTTATTATTATTAGCCATTTGAGTATCTGAGTTGTACGCCTTCAAAGTGTGTTATTTTTTGTCTTTGGCTTGCATTATTCACAAAATCATTTTGGTGGTTCGTAGTCATGAGATCAGTAAAGTCGTGCCTGTCTCGCTGACAATACCCTCACCTTTTAACACTTTACCGCACAAGGCATATAAGAAAGAAAATAGGCCAATACATTGGACCCTAGCAGAATAAACTAAAATGAACCTACTGTTTCAGAAGATGTGTTCTTTCTTCCAGACTTTCTCAGCTTGAATAGTCTCTACTTGTAAACACATGAAGAGCTGCTGACAGTCCACACCCTCTTGTGGCTAAAAGTTACACAGTGCTGCCATAGGATTTGGCCTCTTACAACAATAATACTAATCAGTACTATTTGTAGACAATGATGAAAATAATGTAATGGCTTTTGTCGTAAATATCTGCTCTGTGCTCTGGTACAATCAAAGGTTAAATTAAAGGCATTTAGACTTGGTTTTTAAGGTGAAGACGTTTCGAGCTAATATCTCTAGAGGGAGGGTTTGACCTGAAACTAAACCTGATTGGACCAGGCTGTTCTGGTCTCATAGTCGTTAACTCTGAAAGGACAGTGTAACTCCTGATGTGAGAGTCGTTAAGGCTCAGGAGAGTTGTTAGTGACACTGTTCCAGGTGTTGTTGTTGTTCTAAAGTTAAACTGTTTTGATTTAGGTTTCATAAAACTGTTTGTAAGGACTTAAGTTTCAAGTTTCTACAAGCTTAACCATGTAATTAATGACAAGGAAGAGAACAACTGAAATGGTTCGCTGACTCTCATTGCATCTCCAGCACTGCTTCAAGCTCACAGTCCATTGAAGCAGCAGTTTTACAGTAAGCTCTGATCAGATATAAGGCTTTTCTGTAATCCGTCAGATGAAATTAGACTCACTTTTTATGGACTTCCCGACCCACTGTGAGATAACTTGGCACACTTCATCAAACACACAAACTGTCACAGGAGCCATCGGTTGAGTACTTGCTTACGTGCATAGTCAAGCACCCCCCACACATGCTGGGGCTAAAGGCCCTCAGCACTTCTGTGTAATTGATTTCACAACTTTTACACCGGCTTTGCACTAAAAGTCCATTAGAGCAATCTATTGGTTAATTTTATTTATCTCATTAATCACTTTGCCCCAATAGGTATGCTAATTGGGCAATAATTATTCATCTACTTATTGGAAATGCAGGGGTGGTTTATTGCAGCAAAGAACACAGAAAAAAACAGCACTGCAGTGTTTCATTTACAATTCAGACATTGTGTTTGAGGTTCAAAGTATTAATGTGGGCCTCGCGGCATCAGTGTCTTCTGATTACTAAAAATGAAAACTTTTTGTTTGTTTAAAATAGCACTTTTTTATGGGGTTCTACAGCTTGCAGAGTGAACAAACTGATAAGTATGGCATACTCTGTTGTTGGATTGGAACTGGAAGGTCTGTAGCACGGAGGAGGATAGACAAAATGACACTATCATCAACAATCCCAACCACTAACTCTGTAATAAACTGTGGAAAAAACCGACAGATTAATTCAAATGAAAATAAAAATAAAGACCTTCTGGAAGTCTTTCATGCCGATGTCTAAACAACAAATCAACAAAAAAAATCCTGAGTTTTGCTGTTTGCACTTCACTCAGTGCAGTGTGTTTTTGTTCCAAGTTTCCCTCAAGTGCCATTTTATTGTACAATTATATGATGTAAGGGCAATAAAAGTCTTTGAAAAAAGACATCTGGGAACAGCTCTCAATTATACTCTCATGAGTCTCAAAAGAGTCTCGTTCAAAAAGGTCACTAATAAAACAGTTCAAACAGGGAAAACAGGGAAATCAACCCAGCTCTAAAATCTTTGCATGTGTGATAAAGAGTACTTTGTACCATATTATTATGAAATACATTTTATGTACTTATTATAAAACACATTGTTTTCACATACAAACTATATGACATCCTCATTTATGCTGTGCGGAGAAACATTTTCCTGTTTTGGATTAGTCACAAGCCCCTAAAGCCACTAAATCTAGGCACAAACTTGTCCTAGATTTTTTTTCCTATGGAATACCTGACCTCCCTGTTGCAGTCCAAAAAAGGACAGCTCATGGAGCTGGGCTTCACTGGCGCTTTTTTCCATTTGTTTCCTTAGCCTGTGCTAAGATGTGTTTCTTTGTTCATTGTTATTTAGGTTCTGTTCATTTGTGATTTTCTCATTCAAAAAAGTTAAAACAAACAAAAAAAAAGTATAACAATTTATGAAAAAATATACAATTAACAAGGCTGTTGTCCCAGGAATTGTGTGCTTAGCATTGCCATTTAAAGTACTTATCTGCACCGTATCGCCCCTGCTTTGTTGATCATGTAAATAAGTCACAGCAAGGTGCAAGCCTGCTGTCTCTCTTACATAAGTATTTTTTGCTTTTGATGCCGGAAATCCCTGCTCTGGCGTCAAAGTCTTTCTTTCATCACTCCAGCGTTATATCACCAGCCAAAACACATTTAGCAGTTTTTAGGCAGATACACTTGCAGCTTTGGCTCTCTGCTAAACTGCAGGGAGTGGCATAATTATGTGCCAACTGCTAAATGAAAAGAACTGGTAATAACTTAATACTGTTTTTTTTTTCTTTCTTAATTTGGAAAAAGTGATGAAGCCTAAATAAAATGGCTTTGTATTTTTTTTTAAAGAAAATCATGCTAACAATTTAGAGTAGTGGACACATTTTATCATGAATTCATGCATTAATTCATGTAAGACTCATCTATAACATTTTTACCTTAAATAGTTTTTTATGTCTTTACAATTGAGTTGTAGTGGTGTGTTTGAAGTGCGCACTATCCCCGTCTGGTGCACCTGAGTCAAAAACAGCATTTGCAAGTTGAGCTGCCACCGACCCATGCACAAGTCTCGGGTTATGTCCACTTTCACACGAGAGTGACAAATTTATGGTAATTCAATATACACATAGTGACCTCCAGTGCAAATTGGCGCTTTTGCTAAGATTATGTCAAAACGGCATAAAGTTTATTTTATCATCACTCTTGGTGGAACAAAAAAAAGACAGAGAAAACCTTTGACTGAAGATGGAGAGCGTTGTGACAACAGTGTGATTCACTAAAGGAAGCTGTAGGGGGAGCTTTGCAACTCTTACTTAGTTCTGCTTTATGTCAACCTCTAGTTAATTTCTGTCAACATTATTTTTCAAGAGATCCTAAGCAAGTCCAAAGCAGTCAGCTGAGGCCATCATTCATCTGCTTTCCCATTTGTAGGTGTGGATGTAATTAGCCCCAACATGCTAATCGGATTAATCTACAAATGAATGTATCGGTAATTGAATCTGCCTCTCCGACAGCCCACACACTATATGGGTGACAATGTAAAGTAAAAGGACAGCAAACCTCTGATCACCCTGCAACATGTCCAACTACATCATATGTCAAATATAGAACAGTTTGTTTTTTTAAAGGCAGCAGTGATCAGTTCTCATGGTCGTTTTATGCCACATTCATACGGCTTGCTACAGCCGTCTTTTCTGGCTTCCAAATAAAATGCATCCATAATGTAATTTTTGAAAAAATATTTAGGAAAAGAATATGTGATGCATAATTATATCCAAGAATTATGCACATTTAAAGGCGTAATATGTTACGTAATATATATAAAAAAATAAACATCCACATCAAGAAATCTCAGGCACTACTTTGTAGCAATTTGCTAAATCACTTAGAACATGATTAAGTATGAATTATATCATATATAGAGGCCAAGCACTGTTCTAAAGTAATATTTTCAGTACATGCTCAATGTCACCAATGACTAACACTGGTCTACAAAGACATTGCTGAGCTCATATAACAGATCACATAAGTAGAACCCTTTCCTTGACATCATCAAATTGTTACGATGTCAAATTCAAACAACATTAATGTAGGGTTTCTGGATATTTGATAAAGCAGCTATATGCATATATTTGCATACATGCTTCAGGCTGGTAAGTGTGTTTCTGTATGGCTCTTGTGTTGAGACACTGGAGTGTTTTCATAAAAAACTGCATCCTGTCAAAGCGAAATCCCAAAGAGGTTTCTCACTCTTCTTTTGATCTCTAACACCAACTTCCTCCGAAGCAAGCCTTAACTCAGATGTATTTTTTTACAGCATGGTCCACTTTTCTCCCATTTGTATAGTTGTTACACATTTTGTTTAGCAATAATAATAATAATAGTAATTATTATTATTATTATTATTATTATTATTATTGTTATTATTATTATGTTATTATTATTGTTATTATCCATCCATCCATCCATCTACTACGGCTTATCCAGGGCCGGGTCGCGGGGGCAGCAGTCCAAGCAGAGACTTCCCAACTTCCCAGACACTTCCTCCAGCTCTTCCGGGGGGATACCGAGGCGTTCCCAGGCCAGCCAAGATACATAGTCCCTCCAGCGTGTCCTAGGTCTTTCCCGGGGTCTCCTGCCGGTGGGACATGTGAACACCTCCCTAAGGAGCCATCCAGGAGGCATCCGAAACAGATGCCCGAGTCACCTCAGCTGGCTCCTCTCGATGTGGAGGAGCAGCGGCTCTACTTTGAGCTCCTCCCGAGTGACGGAGCTCCTCACCTTACCTCTAAGGGAGCGCCCCGCCACTCTGCGGAGAAAGCTCATTTTAGCCGCCTGTATCTGGGACCTTGTTCTTTCGGTCATGACCCAAAGCTCATGACCATAGGTGAGAGTAGGAACATAGATTGACCGGTAAATCGAGAGCTTTGCCTTACAGCTGAGCTCCTTCTTCACCACGACAGACCGGTACATCGACCGCATTACTGCAGAAGCTGCACCGATTCATCTGCACACACATGCACACCCACACACGCGCACATACACAAACACACACTCACTCAAACACACACAAACACACGTACACACACACACACATTCAAACACACCTAAACACACGTACACACACACACACACGCACATACACAATCACACATACACTCACTCAAACACACATAAACACACGTACACACATACGCAAACACACACACACACAAACATGCACACACATACACAAACACACACACGCGCTCACACACATACACACATGTACACACCCACACTCATACACAAACACACACTCACTCAAACACACACAAACACACGTACACACACACACACACACACACACATACACTCACTCAAACACACATACACAAACACACACCCACACAGATACACACACACACACGCATACACATATACACACACACGCACATCTACACATGTACACACACACACACGTAAACACATGTACACACATACACACACACACATGTACACACACACACACATACACACCCCATGTTCACACATACACACAGACACACACGCACACACACACGCACGTACACACATGTACACATGAACACACACACACATGCACAAACGCGCGCACACACACACACACATACACACATATACACACACACGCACGTACACATATGTACACACACACACGTACACACACACACATACACACACACGTACACACAAATATGCACACACACGTAAACACGTGTACACACATGTATACACACACACACACACACACACACACACACGTACACACATGTACACACACACACGTACACACACACACACGTACACACATGTACACACACACGTAAACACACACACACGTACAGACATGTATACACACACACACACACACGTACACACACGTAAACACATGTACACACCCACACGTACACACACACACACGTACACACATGTACACACACGTACACACACAAACACGTACACACATGTACACACACGTACACACACACACGTACACACATGTACACACATGTACACACACACACACGTACACACACATGTACACACACAAACACAATTACGTGCAAACTTACGCACACACGCACACACACAAAATTACGGACGTTCAGAACGTGTTACTGTCATTCATTTGATGGGATTATAATAATAATAATGCTTTGAATTTATATTGCGCTTTTCTCCCAAGGGACCAAGGGATTCAGAGCGCTTACAGGCCGTCTATTACTCATTCACACACAGTCACACACTGGTGATGGTAAGCTATAACTGTAGCCACAGAAGCCCTGGGGCAGACTGAAAGAGACTTGGCTGCCATTTTGCGCCTACAGCCTCTCCGACCATCACAAAATTCATTCACTAAACATTTTTACACATTCATACGAGGCAAGGTGGGATAAGTGTCTTGCCCAAGGACACATGAATTGTGGGGAGAGCTGGAATCGAACCGCCTACCTACCGGTTGAAGGACAACCACTCTACCACTGAGCCACTGCCGCTGTTCTAATCAACACATTCAGTTAGAGTGAAGTTGAGCCAGTTCTCTAAAAATCGTGCCCCAAACGTGTATTTTTATGGATTAGAATCAGTTCTCTATCCATCATTAACATTTATTTTAATTTACGTTTAAAGATTATTGTTTTATTACAATCCTCATAGTTAAGTGAATTTATTCAAAGGGTGCTCACAGCAGAGCCAAATAGATCCATCTCTCTGCAGCTGGACCAACCTCTCTTTTTACACTCTGGTCATTAATACAAGCTGTTTATTTGCACATTAACAGAATTTGGGCTGGTGCATTTAAAATCTCAGCCTGAAAACAACGTAATGGTTATGGCTCCTTAACATTTCAAGAGTGCCGTAGGACTGCTTCAAACCTTGACTGGTCTGTCAATTTTCAATGATATTTAAGTTGGAATATAACCATGTGCTGATGCAATATGTCACATTACAAAATAAGTTTTTTGAAGCGCTCAAGGTTATTGTCTGTAAAGGTAGTTTCAAATCAAGAAACGGAATAACTTTGCAATTATTTAAATGATTTTTAGGCTACATTCATTCATTCATTTTCTACCGCTTTGTCCCGTTAGGGGTCGCGGGTGACTGGAGCCTATCCCAGCAGCTTTGGGCCTGAGGCGGGGTACACCCTGGACAGTGGCCAGTTAGTCGCAGGGCTTTTAGGCTACATATTGTAGGTAAAAAGTTACATAGTGTTACATACGTTTCTTGGTGTGGATCTTTATTAAATTAAATATTTTTGATTACATTTTTTTTCACTCCAAAGGGTGCAGTTAGGTTTTTTTTTTCTGTAGGTTTAGATTCATCTGGTTTATTTACTTTCAGGATACTGTATATACTGTATTTATTCATTCAGCCTTTACAACTTAACCTCCACAGGTCAAAGAATACTGCAGCCCATCCCAGCTGTATACACCCTGGACAATCACCAGCTGAAGATGGCTGTAACTTCCCATAACCTCGTTTTGTTGAGGCAAGAAATAAGTTGTAGCAATACTAGTTAGAATCATGGAGTAATCATAATAACTCTCGCTCCAATCTACACGTACAAAATATATGCAGCACTTTATTACATTGTCTTCCACAGCCAAACAAATCAGTGCATCAAAAACACTGACTGAAAAGACAAGGATGTTGTGGAAAATAAGTAACTACTAAGAGTAAAAATGTTTCCTTGTGACAGAGGAGAAAATAAGGCTTATCTAAAAATACACCGCGCACGCTTTGTAGGGAACAATGACGCTCTGTCATCTCTCATAAACAATGCTACAAAAGATACGCTGCTTGTAGTTGGTGCTCATTGATATGCTGTAACTGCCCTGTTAGTGCCACCTAATTAAAGAGCTCTACAGCGCTACACTAATCACTGTGTGTGGGTGGCTGGGTCTTAACACAAAACAGGTAAGTAAACTTCTACAGACACAGCAAGTGCCTCCCTTGACGACACATATTGATGATTCATTGCTCTGAATGAACTCTGAAAGCATACGTATCCTGTGCTATTTTTTTTAAGTAGGAAACATTATATAACAAAAGCATTGCAGTGGTTTTACGGACAATATAGTTATGTAGGATGGCATAATTTGCGCATTTAATATGATCCTTTAAAATTTAGAATATGATACTATGCCAGATTGGTGGAATACAAGTCATTACATCAAACAGAGTAAAACAGCAGCTTATAATAATTCTAAAAACTTCTGGAATTTGTTTTTTTTAGGAGGAAACTAATTAACAGGATGTGGCATCTAGAGGATGGCATCACACAGAGTTTCCATAGTAACTCCAGCATAAAAACACTTTCTGTAAATATGTGCAGTATGTAGAGTACATGTGAGACTCTGTGATTTTAGCCATTGGTTAAATTTATGTTCAGTTCAAAATAATTTCATCGTTTTTGAGTCATTGATGCGCTATATGTGACAGACTATCCAACACTATCCATTCCTGTCAGTCAAGGGTAAGAAATACAGCTATACATGAAGCCTTTTGGTAAACTTTATAAGCTCAGTCCCAGATTAAATTATACATCGATAACATTTTATTAAACAAGCGACTTGTACCCTGTGATCAAAAGCTGGTTATTAAAGCAAGTGGGTAAAAAATTATCCCCCCGGCTTGTTGGAATATTTGTGCTAGTAGTGTAAATTAAGTAACTTCTTAATCAATTCCGCTTTATATAATACTGAGTCCTGAGTTTTAAGTTCAGCATTAGACCAATGTGATCCCACAATTATCTCTGCCTCAATAAACGTAAGTTTCCTTTTTTGGGACGTTTTGTTGTATAAGCAAAACCGGCTTCCAGTTTCTTTGGACTTCTAGCCACCATTGAAACAATGTTGACAAACTATGTAAAAAATCAACCAATGGGAAAGAGCATTGTATGTAAGCATGTGATTGGGAAAAGCATTATGTGTTTTTTCATTTAATGATATAACGGAGCCTAATCAGGGACTTTTAAACTCATATCCAAATGTTGAAAGACGGACCCTCCATAAGCAACACTCAACACTAAACTCAAGACATAGATAAGATTATTGTAAACAAAACTGTAATAGAACAAAAATAGCTCCTTCTGCTGAGAACTTTATAACCCTAAATGTCTTCTTTCTCAAGATAGACAAATGGAAAGACTGTTATTTTGATGTGATTATTGAAAATGTTTGGCAAATGGGTTCTATTTGGTTCAACATTTGACACATTGCACTTGTAATATCAGCATTAGAAATGAAATTGTTCTTTTGACTACATCCTTGACATTTCAACTTCTCTGCAGGTAATCTTTTTCTTCTCCCAATGGTCCTAACACACACTCACTCTATAATTCTGCACTGGTCTATTTGACAGAAGAGTGCATTTTCAGCTCGATAAATTGACCAGGCTTGCATCCTGCCCCAAACCAACAGTTATGCTTGATTTGTAATAAATAGTGCAAAAATTTTTTTTTCCAAATCTTTACCTAATGCTGGAGCTGTCAAACATGTCTTACCCTGAAGGCAGAACGAACAGAAATGTGCACATTATATAATATTGAAGCCCTTGATGGAAGAAGTGGATAATAAAGTACTTTAAAATGCCTACACAGTTTCCTATCAGCTGTATGCCTAAGTGTAATTGGGTCATAATTTGTAAAAAACAAACAAAATAAATTTGTTCTAGCTCAGTGCCTAGATGTCTCTCTTCTGTCTAATGTCAACAAAGCCTAAACAACTAGCTTCCAGCGCATCTCAGTCTTTGACACCAACTCCAGGGAAGCACCCAGCATGAGCCGGGTACAGTTCACTGATCGGTCACCAGTGTCATTATTAACAAGGGTTTTTTTTTCTCAAAGTTTCCCCACAGAAACTTTAAAGATTGTCAGACCGTGTAGAGTTGACATTTGGAGAGTTTCTCCACAGCTTACAGTTGACTTAACCGTGAAGCAAAACATTCTGTAGCATTTTAGAGCGCAAGGTGCTTTAACGTTCCTCAGCTATTTATGTCTTCATTTCAACCATTACTGCTGATGGGTGACAGTTCCTATAAAGCACATTCTATATACCTATAGTTGCAATGAGGAAGAAAAAAAAGTAAATGGATTTCTTATAAAGTTATAAATTCAGAGAAAACTCTTTGTTTGGCTGAGTCCCTGTGTGCTGTTCAGTTTGAATGCACCACCAGTACAGGCCAAATGCCAAAAGTTTCTTCCAGCCAGGTCTTTGTTTGGGGTGTTCTGAATAAATAATCTTTTCTCTTTCAAGCATAGGCCAGAATCTACATTTGCCAATGAACTGTACTGTAGTCTGCGGGATGTTTAAATCAGTGTGCTTGACCTCTGCTACTTTTGCCTGATGGGAAATACAAAATAGAAGAAAGAAAAATTACACCTGATAACTGAAGATGCAGCATGTGGTTTTGGGGAAGGCTAACATTTAATTTGTATCTATTGTTGGCAAACATAAGGGTCAAAAATGTACCTGGGTAAAATACTAGGATGATCTCTGTCTATTGTACTGAAGCCTCCAGGACCAACCAAAAGCTGCTAATGGGGCCAGTAAAAACACACTTTTATAAAAAAGTAGCAAGGATTGTAACACTTTATTAATACCATCAGTGCAAACAGGCTTTAGTCTCTGTGGAGTTGCTCCTGTCTTCTTCTACAGTAGGGATTAAATTAGCTATCAAAAAGGATCTAATGGAGCTACTTGTAAAAAATACTCAGCAATCCCATTAACTCTGGTTTAGATCTCAATCACGCTTTACAGATTCTTTATTCATTTGTGCAATAAAGAGCTCATAAATCCGGTGCAGTGTTTTTTATTGGTAATTTAGAGTTGATTTGTCTAAAACCTCATCTTTCCCTCATAGCAACACAACAACCTTACACTGGGGATATTTGAAGGAAAAAACAAATCAGGAGGGAAAAGAACAATAGACATTAACTGAAAAGAACATCACAGCTCATGATGATGTAGATGTAGCGTGTTGTTTTTGGTTTGTCTGTCATGTCATTATGATCACTAGTTAGGTTAAACTAATGTTACTTTATGTTAAATGAGTTGTCTCTGTCCATGGTCCTGAAACTACACGTTAAAGGGACGGTCGAGTGTTCATTAAAAGGAGTCAATGAGATACAAAGGGATAGATAACCCATTCCCTACAGAAGGTAACTGTCTGAACAAATCCAGTCTGGAGCAGCAGACAGGAGCAGCGACACTTTGTGTTATATATAATAATTCCTCTAGAACTTCATCAAACTATTGGTAGGTATTGGCATGCATTTGTTTTGACATGGCTGATTTTTGTCATTAATTTTATTCCACTTAGTCCCTTTAGGGGTCATGGTTGACTGGAGACTATTTCCGCAGAATTTAGCACTTCCCAGTACAGGCCCCCATTTACCAATTTGACTGTCTAAACAAGAGTATTGGGCTATTTTTCAGCAGCAAATATTGTGGAATAACTCTCACACATTTATATAAAGTAGTTCAATGTTTTAAAGGTTTAGTTCAAATCGGATTTCGGTTGTCCTCATACAGCAGTACATTCTTTAGTTGTCCTGTCTTTCCTTCTGTCTGCTTTTTCATATTAGGATTGTGCTGACAACAATCTACTGTATGGAAAATAAATAGCTGTCCATAAGTATTTAAAAGAACCAGATAAACAAATGCTCAGCTATCTCGTTAACTCTGGTTTAGATTTCAAACACACTTTATGGATTCTATTGATTTTTGCAATAAAGACCTCAAGCCTAGGGCAATGATATATGGGTAATATAGAACTGGAGATTTGGTTTGTCTATAAACCTCACCTTATCCTTATAGTATCTTCATTTCAACCTGCCCTAGCTAGTTCAACGGCTAAAATTTCACACTGAGTTTTACTGTTGTAACAGAAGTCTAAGTCTGTCTGGGAGTAAGGTGGCAGATATTTTGTGTAAAAACAAGTCTATATAATTGTTGATTGAATATTTAAATAACACAAGATCAGTTGTAAACAACTTTGTGGAACTGGTTCTAAGATAGTTCACACCATCTTTCACATTGACCATCATTTCCTTGAAAAATTAATTCAAAGATGCATCACTATTTTCAGAAAAGGTTTAGATTAGTCTAAATAGAAATGGCACATTAAAACACGTGGTTCTTTGGATCTTTGAAGACATAAAAACAGTCAAACTAACCAATTGTCACAACAAAGAGTAAGTCCTGTAAAATCAATATTTTTCCACGTGTCTTTTGTCAGAAAAGACAATATTTGGTCCTAAAAGGTTTTCAAAACAAGGCAATATGGAAGAGGTCTGTGAAAATGCTGCACCTTTAATGTGGACATGATCACAATTAGTTTCTTTGGTTTTCCTGCTTCTACCTTTACAGCATCTGGTGAAGTTTTATGGGCTTGTTAAAGTAATTGTTTCACCACTTTAGATTCAATAGAAGGCATTTAAAACCAAGATGGAAAATCAACATCAGTGAAAAGGAGAAGATAAGAGACAGATGATATTTAAAATGTCTGTTCATGACCTTTCTTTAATACTTCTCTAACTGAACGTGTGTAATCCGTCAGAGAACAGGTGGGCTATAATGTCTCAATCAGAAGGAGACAGAAGACAACAGCGGGCTCGTTAACGCGGTGTGTCTGATGTTAAATCGATATAAACGCTTAAACGTAAATGAGCTGGGTCCTTGTGAGCCACTCTGTGCACATATTGTTTAGTTCTAGTGGTAATGTTGCTGACAATAATGCACTGTCAACTGCGCGCCCACGTTCACGCCACTGCAGCTGTTGTGTGTGCGCAACAGTTTTTCAACACATGTTGAACTCAACAGTAAGTTTTACCTCGCTGTAGCGCGCGAACTCCCTCTGCACGACGCTGACCACGGGCACCTGAAGCGCACTCGAGACGAACTCCAGCTTGACGAACTCGTCCCTGTTGCGCGGGAACGCGATCATTGCCGAGACCCCTTGAACGATCACAGTGTGACACACGCTCTCCACAAAAGACAGCGGATCCTCCTCGGTGTCCGGAGCATCCAAGGAAGATGAGGAGGTGAAGGAAAAGGCAGGCAGTTCTCCGAGTCCAGATCCCACCGCCAGCACCATCTCCATGGTCAGGTTGTAGGGCAAGATCCCGGCCCGGTTCAGAGCCTCCACTGCGTGTAAAACCGAGTCCCTTGGCGAGAAAACAGGGTTCTCCTTTGAGGGGTTTTCCTCTCGTTGGCGCACTTGGTTCTTGTTTCTGTTCGTGCCTCTACTCCTGAGACTCGCAGACCCAGGGGCACTGGCACTAGTCCTGACCTGCCTGTCGCCCCACTCTTCAGACGCGGCCGCGGGGGCGAAAAGCCTCGGCTGCACGTGGAGTGCCCCAAGCCGGACCGTGTGGCCGATCCTTTTGAGCACCTGGCACGGCTGCGGGTGCGAGTGAGCGCGTGGAGGCAGGAATGCTAGAGCGCACAGCAGCAAACACGCACCGTTCATCCTCGTCGTCAGCCCCATCGTCCTGCCTGGCGCTCCGCAGCCGCGTCGTGGTGCGTAGCTTCGCGGACACAAACAACAGGCTGCCGAAGCGCGAGACCAGGCTCCAGCTGATCTCCAAAAGTGTCCCTTTTCATCTCAAAGCATCACATAAGCCTTTGTTGACAAAATAAGAAGCAAAAAAGAGAGAAAGCATATTCCCTTTTGCGTGAAATAAAATGAAAACCCCCAAAATGTGGATGTAATGCGCATCAAGCACATTTCTAAACACTCCAATCCACTGGAAACATCTAAACATGATCCCAGTATCATTATCCAGCGCGCGGCGGAGAAAGACAAGACTTAGCTGG
Source organism: Neodontobutis hainanensis (assembly GCA_024349245.1). Taxonomy (NCBI): domain Eukaryota; kingdom Metazoa; phylum Chordata; class Actinopteri; order Gobiiformes; family Odontobutidae; genus Neodontobutis; species Neodontobutis hainanensis. Next base: position 6,607,711 of record JALDNG010000041.1, read on the forward strand.
AAAAATAACCTTATTAAAATCAAATTGATGCTTTCCTGAGCGCGCGTGATGCCTGGCTCGACTCACCCTCCACACTGACACTTGTACCGGCGAGACCTCCGGCACGAGAGCGCAGACTTGTGCGCACGTTCCTCCACAGTCCATAGTCCACCCACAACCCCACCCGCGCCCAGAGAGTGACATAGAGGAAATCAAGTTGCAAAATGAATATATATGACAAAGACATAGTGTGGAGAAGGATGGGGATATAAGAGGGGCATTTACACTCTGGGGTAAATTCTACTGTTAAAATACGGCAAACAATGTTCGTGCATAAAAATACAGTAGAATTTCTAAAAGAAAATGTAGATCTACTCAGTGACTTTTAAAGCACATGATCACCATTTGTTTTTTTTATTATATTATCATTTCATTGCAATAACTTACAAATAAAGTCAACAATTTTAATCAATGTCTTATTATTAAAGTCAGAAACTGTTGTGTGTGTATTATTTCAACCTCAGATCTCAGTCTTTACATGTTATTGTATTTTTTATATCATTACATGTGAGATATAAGTTCACACAAGTGGCAGAGTTAATACAATAAGGTAAATAATAACTCATAATAGGACACCTTTGATATTACAATTAATCCAATAGCATTAAGGAAATGGTTTACAAATAAAATGTTCAAACCAAAATTGAATGAACAGGAGAAGGATTTGGCAGAAATTTGGCAAAGCAACTGTAAAAGTGAAGTTACACTTACATAATATTATTGTAAAAACATTTATATTTTTATTGCGTTACGTCAGAGTGTCGTGTAAACCATAGGTTCCCAAACTTTTCAAACAGCAATCTACAAAATAACTATGTGAGAGTCGGGCACAAGGTCTATATAAAAACAGACTTATCAACAACACAAAGAACACAACCGAGCAACCATATTATAATTTTAGTGATAATACTCTTCTATATATCGAATACTCATAACTCTTCTATACAAGATTGGTGCATACATTAGTAAAAGGAGTAATGTAATGTAAAAACTGAATTTACAAATGATGGACCAATCACAAGCCGATTGTCTGCAGCAGGGTGTGGTTAACTCGGCTCGCGCGGCTAGTCCAAAACATTCAAAATGGTGGACGCTGCTACCGAGAGGCCGTTTATTTCTGCTCTCGCCTCGGTTTTGAGTAACTAGCAAAGTATAAAAACAAAACTGTTCTGGTGTCCGTTCTACTGCTGATTGTGTGAAATAGCAACACTCACAAAGGGCTTTCTTGTTGACAACCAGGCCTTTTTTTGTGTGACGTCCAGCGTTTTTCTAATTGGTTAACATTCCTCTTGTAAACCCCACCCTTAAAAACAAATGCAAGAAACAGGGTACCAGACTAACTTCTTTGTATAAAATAGAAAAAGAATGGCCTATCGATAGGGTGGTGGAAAAGCCCTGTTGGGGTCCTGACCCCTGCTTTGGAAACCCCTGCTGTAGACTATAATGGTGCTTACATACAGTATTGTGCAAAAATTGAATGCAGGTGTAATGAAAAACTGTATTAAGAGTGCTTTAAATAATAGTTGTTTAAACTGTTGTGTCAGTCTGGGATCATATGAAGAGAAGGAAGGATTTCGGATAGAACACAAATACTGTATGTTAGTAAAGTTATAAAAACACATATTTGGATTTGATATATTCTTTTAATACTTACTTCAAAAGATTTCTTTAGACTTCACTACAGCTTTTGTTCATCAAGGATATGTGCATTTATGAGCACGAGCCCTGCCAGTCAGAGTAGATGTTGATGCTAGTATTGACTTTATTAGGCCTATAACAGTCTGGATTTACTGTTACTGTTTTATGGAAGTATAAAATCATGCTTCTGAGATAAACCTGAGCAGCCCATGCTATAAACATCAACAAACGCTAGTGCATTGAAACACACCTGCCATACACAGATGTGCCTTTTCTAATCCAAACCAGGGTTAGATGAGGTTTATTGCCTTTTTTATGGTTTATTTTTAAGATGTAGCTCCATATTTCAAATCGAGCAAAATGCTTCAAAAAAATGTGTGAAGAGTGATTTAGTGTTACTTCCTGTATCATTTCTCATTATATTGTTTAATCAACAGCTGCTGAGTTTAATTGACTGTTGTCAGAGTTGTTTCTGTTTTAACCTGGAGGTCACAGGCCACGAGCTGAGCCAATCTGAAGCTTCCGTTTAAATAGTGACCCAGATTAATGACTGGCTAATGGTCTGATGTAGATTAATGAGTGGCTAATAGTTGGGCTTCGAATGAGAAGCCCACGTCGAGGCATATTGGACAATCAATGAGGCGGATCGATGTGGTACCAGCATGACCTCAGGAGGATGAAGAGAGGGAACATTTTGACATGAGCAGAGAGAAGGAGGGAGAGGAGGGGTGGACAGAGAGGACAGGGGAAGACAGAAAAGGTAGAAGCTTGAAGAGACAAATGACAGAGTCAGAGAGGTGAGGATGAGAAGGCAACAGCAGTGGGAGTGTGTACTGTAACACAAAAGAGCAGACAGAAACAGGTGCTTGTAAGACGTGTTGAACTGTTTCCTTTGTGAAAAGAAATACAAACTACTCAATATGATATACTATGAATATGTATTTGTAAGTTAATACTATAATTATACGTAACATTTCTGTTTTTAAATGTGTATTGAGTAAAATGTAGAATAAAAATGAACAAGATGAAACACATCCATAAATTATGGTTTAAACAGTGTACAAACATATCAACAAAAGATTAGCATTTGTATATCTTGGTGAAATAAATTGGATTTAAACCTCTGTAACTGTGTCAGTAATTTTTGGGCCTGTTCCTAGCTGTCTTCTCCTAAAACAGACTGGACAAACTGAGCACCACCGGAGAAGAAGCACACCCCTGCATCTTTAAGAGCACACAATCTTCCATCAAGGTTCAAATTTAACTTTCAGATTTCTTTTAGGTTCACAATTTTACTATTCAAGCTGTTTCCATTGTGTTTGTTCATAGACAACAGCAGGGCACCATAGCTGTTCACATGCTGTAAAAATGCAGAGCCAGGTGTAGTTTCTGCCTTTGTCATTCAATGCCAGAGATCAAGAACACCACCATTTTTTTTATTTCTTAATTTATTTGACAATAGACAATAGGTTGACAGGAAACAAGGTGAGAGAGAAAACTGTAGATTAGAAAAAGGATTTCTCGCAATTTACAGTTTCATGTAATAAGAACACAAACAAAGAAAAAACTAAAGAAAAACAAACAAACATTATAACACACAATAACAGTTAGCAAAATATGCCATATATTATGTGAGCTATTCGCCACAAGGAAACATATATGATTTTAATTTGATACAATCTGTAACTTTAAATAATAATAAACAATAAATGAAAACGGTCAAGTTTATTTAAAACAACAAATTTATACTTACTTCAGTGTTATCTCTGCCAACCAACAACACAAAATGTAGTAAAAACAAAAAAGGCAAATTATGTGCAGTAATTGCCAGCGCCCAAAAAAACACAAGTTTGAGGTGTCTTTATACAAAAAGATGAGCCCTTAGGAGTGAATAAAAATTGAAGATGGAACACTTGAGTGTGACACATTCTCTGTATTACATTTGGGTTTGGGGTGAAATGGGATTTGAGACAGTCATATGCTGCACTGGGCTTTCAAGAACTTAATTATCATTCTGGCGTTTAATGAAGACACATTCTAATCACTCAAATTTGGAAGATTATTTCCTCGTCTGTTTTGTGAATTTAGCGTCTGTGATGAGGAGGATGGGTTTCACGCTCATTGATGAAAGTGCCCCTCTTTAATTTATCATCCTTCATTATTAACAAGCCAGTTTCTTCAAAACTCTTTTTTCTGGCAATGTGTATGCTTGTATTTCTCACTTCCATGTTCATGGCCTCCTGTTTGTATGCATTTCTCATTCCTCACGCATGTCCACCTGTCTTTTGTCCCATCTGAATAGCCGTCGAACCTCTTGTCTGATTGCATATTCATCCCGGTCATCCCCAGCGTTCGCTTGACTTCTCTCTTTTTGCTGACCATTCCTGTCACCTGTCTGCTTTCCCGCTGATCGCACCTGTCTGTCTTCCTCTACTGTCAGCTGCGTTGCGTAACTTTCTGTCTGTCGTACAGCTTTTCAAGCCTGTCCCTGGGTCTCCGTTTTAGTCGGAGAGCTGTAAAGTTGCAGCATACTTTGCTGACCCTCACACCTGCCATCCAAATTCCTCCATGCTTCAATTCCCTCCTCTGGTGACAGGCTTATGGACAAACCTAAAAGCCCCACAAAGTTTATTCAAGGTTAGAACACTTATTAGATAGATACTAACTAAGAGCAAAGAGAGCTCAGCCAAAATTATGCCTTTGCAATCCAAATAAATTCTGAGCAGAATCTTTAAACTTATATAATACAAATTTTAAAGGCATTTGTTAACAGTACACCGGTCTACAGCCTAGACCTGTCTGTGAAGGTCCAGACAGTTTGGTTCACCTGGGTCTGTCTATGCTTTGATGCAGTTTAGTCAGCGAAAATCAAACACCTTTGAATTATTTAATTCTTCAAACAGATGGCTGTCACTGCATCAAGCTCTTTTAAGTTTCATTTCCATAAGTGACTGTGGTTTTAGTATTATTTTATGTTTATTCACATTTGAGGTAAACATTCCTTTTTTTCCACAATAACCTCCCAAAAACAGGAACAACGGAGAAAAATAAAAGACAGACTTGCTAGTAATCAATCAGTTTCCAAGAGTGTGAATGCATTTTTTATTTTATTTTGCTGCTCTGTTGAGGTCAAGATTGGAGTAAAACGAGAAATAAAGTGCTCTCTGTGGCTTGAACATTGGTTTCATTATGCGTTTTACCTGCCAAAAATGTGCACTTTTACTCACACAGCACTATTTGTCTGAAGCACATTTGTTTCATTATTTGTAATCATTGACCAGATATAAAAGGTGCTGCAGGATCACTCTGGTGCAGTTATGTAAGATTAAAAAAAACACTGTGAATTACACTTGAACTCTAGTGGATTATTTCTTTCCCCCATGATTGTATTTTTTCATGACACAGCATAACTGACATAACTCTCTGCAGTTGCATAATTCAACCAAAAAAAAAACAACAATAAGGCTTAATTTGTCTTGTAAACATATCCAGAAGTATAGAGCAGACTGGAAAATTGCTTTCTGCTTCACCAAAGATTTATAATATAAATTAATTTAAGTAAAGTCTAAATAAAAACACTGATACATTTATATAAATACATTTATAAAAGAATAATGTGCTTTATTTTCTGACTTCCCTCTTATTTAATAAAGAAGTACTCTGCAGACAGAGGACACCCAGAAGCATGTCGTGAAAGGATTATTTAAATTGTAAGACAATCTTTTTTTTTAAGTTAAAATCATGCATAAAGCCAATCAGGGAGATGCCCTGAACTAAAACAATCATCAGTAAAAACTAATGCAGTCCTGTGTTAATTTTGAAGGCATATTTAAATTTAGTTATAGTCTTGGTCTTTTGACTAAAATTCAAATTAGTTTTTGTAATAATTTAGTCACTTATCCTTATTAGTTTTAGTCTAGTTATTAGTTTTAGTCTAGTTTTAGTCGACTAAAAATCATAAGAATTTCGTCTGCTATATCCACACTAGATTAAGTCAAATACAATGTACTGAGCTAAACTAAAAGATCTAAGACTTTTTCTCTGCACACAAAAGACCACACTCTAGTCTACCTTTGAATAAATGTTGGGATGGGTTGCCAGCAAATGTCACTTTAGGTTGTGTTTTATTCTGCAACTTAAAGCTAATGAAAGCTCTGCAGATGTTTGCTGTGACGTCAAATATGAAATGTGTCCATATGTCCCCCTTTCTTTTCCTCGTGAGCGTTAACATTGTTTGATATTTCTCTTTTCATCGCCTGTCGTTTCCTGCGGCTAATGCTTTTATCTGACATCTGTCTGTTCATTTTCATTTTGTTTTAATTTGTTGATAAAAGTGTCAGTACATTTTGAGTTTTTGTTCTTATTAATCACTTTTTATTTAGTTAATTGTCATTATTGGTCGGTGACAAAAACAATGAAAAAATTATTTATCAATAAAAGTCACACTGGCGCTAAAAGTCACACTAGCGCTAAAATAGACTGTACTGTGTTTTGGGGAACCATTTTGTGTTACCACTGTGTAAAACAGAATACTAAAAGTGGATTATAGAAAATTAGGCAAAGTGGTAAAGGGCACTTTTGGGAAATAAAATGAATTTGTTTTATCTCAGAGACAGGTTGTCTTTGTCTCTTTTGGACCATTGCCCCTGATTACACAACCCCTATTGAGTTTAAAGGAACTATACCTTTGATTCTTATATCATATAAAATATATCATTTTTGCAATGAGTGTAACTTTCTTGGTAAATGCCAATGCTATTTGTTGGTAAGGCACATAAATACCAGTTTCACTAATAATTAGAATAATCATGTGTTACCACAGGCATTCTGAATGCCATTTAACGTGAACCTGAAATCATTTCTGATGCTGTTATAAATCATTATTTGCCAGTTTTTTGTATTTTTTATGTTTTTATGTAATTGGTTCATGACATGCAGACAGATAAAGCAGGTTAAGGGCTTGCACAGGCCACTTTAAAGCTCCATGATTTGATAATAATACTGAGCACTTCATGTATCTCCGACTGGTGCAGAAGCACTCGGGGGATTCAGGCAAGAGAGAAATGAGACCAATGATTCATTTCCACACATCTATTACAGTGAGGAGCTTTTAGAGCGCCTGGTAAAGTCAAAGAGGGTGTTTCTGTGGGTAAAAGTAGAGCAGGACCTCATACACCTTACAAACTCACCTTATCAAAAGAGTTTTCATATCATATAAATGATCAAGAGATGGTGTTGTACTGAAGTTTAACATTCAGGAAAAAATAGAGTAGCATATATTAGATTTTCCATTTACCTGACCTCTTACTTTTCCTGTATCCAAGGACTAAGACATAACATTGTTAAATATATAAAACAGGATCTCCCAGCATTGCTTGTGTCAATGGTATAGCTTAATTTTGTTTCAAATATGCACATGTACCTTATTTTGCCACAATATCTTTTGAGTTGAGTGAAAACAATGCAATCTAAAATGGTTAATTATTGTGCAGGTGTGCTTTGGACTGGTCACAATAAAAAGTCATCGAAACGATTGAGGAAAAGACCTTTTATTCGCACAATATCTGTGCTATACATATTTCTGCAGCCATTATAATAATCTCTCTGCTGATCAGGTGTTTAATATTGGAGTCTGTGTGTTTCAGGCCTTTTTGCCGACATTTGTGAATTAGTGAATAGAGTATCAACGAAGTACCATAAATTTTAGTGTCTATAACTTAAGGGGGCTTATCAGTGAAGGTATAGTATTTTAAATGAGGAATTAAGTGGGTTCTTATTCTTAAAGATGTTACACTGGATGTTTTCTGACAACTGAGAAACAACTGTCAATGACAACTTTACATCTTTCCCAAATTCCCGAAAATCCAATAATTTTACCAAAAAATGAACAAAAGTTACCTGTCCAGCAGAAATCTAGCGACAGATGTGTCAGTAGGAAGCACTTTCTGTGTCGTCAGAATCCCCAAGACACACTCTGGTTTTGTTTAGCTCTAGAGCTGTTTTTCTCCTCATATTCCACATTTGTGACTACCTGCTTCAGGTTGTTTGCAACTTGGCGGTCAGACCAGCAGAGCAGCAATGAATGAAAGCTGGGGACTGATTCTGAGCTACATCAACACACTGTCTACACATGCGCAGCACCTGGAATCACGTGCATAACGTAACAGACATAGTAACAGTGACAAGGAAAGCCAGATGGCCAATGGAAAACGCTCACCAAGCGTTTATGATTGTTTGATGTTCTTTTGGTCCCACGGAGTACAAAGTTTATAAATATTATAATTATTTTTTTCAGTACACCTATTTAACTGTTAGTTATATGTCTGTTATGGCAGTTTTAGATTATATAGAAAAATGTAACATTAAAAACAACCTCTGTCATATCTTTAACTAATGCTTAAGTGTAGTTATGATGACGTATTACCAAATTCTTTAGACTTGATTTGGAGCCTGTGAACAGCTATGGTAGCCCTGCAGGGACATGCTGTTGTCTGTGAACGAACTCAATGCAAAATAGGTCTGATGGTGATCCTTCTTCAAAATTTATGAACAAACGCTAGTGTGCTTCTTCTTCAGCAGTGCTCTGTTTGTCCTCTATGACCAGTTGTAGGAACAGGAAAAGGAAAGAAACAATACTGTAAAGCATTTATATTTTCCCAAGACCATTACAAAAAGTGTTATTTTGGTTTCATTTTGCTCAAACATTGTTAAATAATGGCCACAACCTGTCTATTTTTTCCACTAAAGTGCAAATTATACTAATCCCACATGCCACACTGTAATCCATACTGTGTTAATTGCTTCAGCAAACCTTAGCAATACTAAATCAATAGCTCCGAGTTATCTCAGTGGAATGATTATTACAGCAGCCTGTGTTCATTTTATTTCTCCCACCATGACACGGGCAGAGACAACTTAATGCTAATATTTGCAAACATCAGAAGGCATCATCCTTTTGACACTAATCTCCATCTGACATTTTATTCGTGCTAATCGCCAACTTGTCAGTAGCTGTTACCAAAAGGAATGCTAATGGTGATTCTAGTACTCATAATGTTGAATGGAAATGGTGGAGGTTTTTAAAAGGTAGCAAATGTTAGATGTTTGTACGGTGGCCGTGAAGTGCAAACAAAATAACAAAACTAAAAATAAAAGAACAAATCAGAAAACAAATGAAGAAAACTGTAAATGCAACAATTCAGGCGAACCGGAAAAGGTAGGTATTGTTTGCTGATGGAATTCTTACTGCTGATTGGACGAGACATCTGTCACTCAAGATATACAGGAAGTAGGTATCTAACTCTATTTTAACTTATTTTATCTTATTATTATCTCTTTAATCAAAATTGAATCTTGACAATTTCCATTAGCAAGCAAGGAGAAAGTGGAAATCATTCAACATTTCTTTGAGGAAAGATATTCATATGCTGTGATTTTGGAAATGCTGAGAGCATATCATGGCATAAAGATTAGTCTGTGATCTCACCTTATGTTTGAGATGAATTTAATGAGATAGAGCTTATCCAAGTTTTGCCTGAAGTGGTAAGGTCAGTACAATGACAAGTTGAGCTCGCATCACACAACCTAGTCGACATAATGTCTGGGAGATACCTGGACATAGGCCTGAAGGTGTTTAAGTATCAGTCCTTTTGCACTGTGCCAAAAGAGCAACTCTACAGCAAGATAACCTAGCTCAGATGAACTACTTTTCTGTATTTTAAACTTCAATAGGGTAAAACCACATAAAAACAATATGCACAATTAATTTCTTACTAAAACATCCACTAACTAATGGTAATAAAGCTGAATATTCTTACCATTATCAATGATCTTCCTTCAAGCAGGAAGACTATCATCTGCTAAATTCCTTTTGTCTCTGTTGTTACTCACTCACAGTCAATCCTCACAGTTACCCAATCACAGTCCTTTTCATCTTTCAGCCTGTCCCAGTTAAATAGCTACACTTCGGGTTGTTAGTGGCAGTGGCAGCCCGTACACACGTCAACAACACGCTACCGTAGTTTAAAATGCAGAATGTTTAGAGAAAAAGAAGATAAAGTACAAATCACCAAGTTTACTGCTACTTTAAAATGTTATATTAACTTTTAATCAGCGCTCATCTGCAGATGTTTTGCGTGTCAGTTTATTCATCCCATTGAGGTGGGTTCATGAATATGTCAAAAAGTAGCGCATAGCAAGCATTTTTTTATAGTACCTTTAACTATACATTTATATTTAATTAAAACTGTACTTTAAAAAAGGTTAAATGTGCTTCCAATATATAAAAAGCAACTGCACAGTTTCTGGGAAATAGTTAAATTTTAATTGTTCTTTTAGCAGCACAATTCTCTTTTTGAAACTATCCCTTTCACCAACTCAGGAATATATTTCATTCAGCAGCAACAGGTCAGCGACCAGCCCCTTCTCTGCATCATCACATTAGGACTCCAGTGTCTTCTCTCAACAAGTCACCAGCAGTCTCTGTGTCTTAATGAAAACTTCCTGTTATTTGCATTCCTTTTACTACATCATTTCCTGTCATAAACCTGTTCTGTTCTCAAAAATATCTAGCTTTACTCATCTTTTGTCATGTATATTTATTTTAGTCTCTGAAATCATTATTACTTCTCACCCAGACAGCAAAATGTTAGCCTGGCCAGCCAGACCCATTCACTTTGTTAGCAAAGTGATGCGGCTCTGGAACCCCTCCTTTTCAAATTAATCTAAATCTAACCGGACCAATCAAACAATGGGACAGGCTTTATGTAATGCTTTTTTTTTTGTTTTCTCTGTTTGTTAGTATGTTTTCCAAATTGTGTCCAGACGCTGTTTATTCTGTGTATGTTCCTGGAAATCCTGGAAACCAAACTCTCTGTATAAAATAGAAAAAGATGGATAGGATTTCATTTTTATATCCAGAGGTAGAAAATGTTGCAGCCATTTTTAACACAGATAAATGAGATAGGCTGAGTTCCCGGACGGTTTGTTAAGTCTGACCTCTCTGTTGAGAGGCTGTGATATGACAGATGTTACAGCATATGCAATAGTTCTGTGTTAATGACATTTACATATGCTGTACTGACAGAGAGCACTTGAACTGTGTATTCTAGAAGGGGGTTTATATTTTATGTTTGAGCCTGACCGGCACACTGCACCTTAATATTTTCTGTGGATAATGAGAGATTGTTTATCCAGACAGATTGTCATTGACAATGAGCGCAAGCCCATCAGCTAAAACAATACAGCTGTCTCTGTGAGGACACATAGCAGAAATATTTAATTGGTGAATGAAGCCACTCTGAACAAAAGAGATTTAAATGTAGGCTTGAGACATTCACATTTGATTCCACTGGAGGTATTTTGTTGTACATTCATAAATGTAAAACAGTGAGAATAGCCTGAGGGAGCATGTTAACGCTAGCATACTAACTTAGTAGGTCTGTAGAGCAGTTAATGTATGGACCATTTGTGATTCTGTCTCAATAAATCAATAAAAGAAAAAGGTCCAAGACAAGGTCATTTTAGTTTTTTACTGAAACTGAAAAGTAAGTTGGTTGTCTGGACAACAGTCTAACCGCATGATGCTCAGGCTGCATGTCCAGACTTACTTGCTAACTTCACAGATAACCTTTTTTATCTTCAACTATAACTATAGCCATCAATGTCAACACTCCTTGTGTGTGCCACTTACGGCCCCAAAAGCAGTGAATGTGTGAGCAGATGATATTTCGCTGGAGTGTAAACCTGACCCCACATGTTGCTTGGTAGAATGCCGCTATGTTTGTGTCTGGTCCAGAATTTAATGTATCAAGAACACAGGTTAGTGTTTGTTCCAACGGTATTGAATGCAAAGTGTGGGGTTGTTGTTTCTCTGCAACCAGACCCATGAATTTTCATTTAAGTACAATTTTACACTTGACACATGGAGTATAGTCAGTCTTGCATGTATGATTTGACATCTTATGCCAGCATTCATACTACTCTAGAATTTTAGTAACATGAAAGTAAGACTTTTGAAAGATACTTTTAAAAAATGACACGTACATTCATTGTACTCCACAACCAGTTAATTCCTTTTTAAATGGCATTGGTTTTGTCCGCATAAGGATTTTCCTAAATTTTATTTAATGCAACTGAACTTTAAACCTTTCTTAAGGATATTTGAGTTTCAGATTGCTCCAGGATTGTACATTATATGTCAAATTTGCTAAATGAATAACATAGATCAGATTAGTTGGCATTTAATTAGGGATTAAAAATTGCTTCAGGAGTTTGAATGAGATAATTCTTATAGTCATAATAAAATCTGATTTGTATCATGTGAACATAAAATTAGACTTAGTTTACAATGTGCCCAGCAAGTGCATTTCTAGCCACCAGCGACATCTTATTTCCAAAAAAGGACTTTTAATCTTGGAGAGCAAGTGCATATGCCTTTGAATCACAGACGCAAAGTCAATTTTCTTCCCCACTTTCCCAACATTTCCACTAAAAATGTTATAAAACTGTCTGCAAACTACAAACAAACAAGTCACGCAGGCAGCATTTTTAAACACCTCATCAATGGCCTTGAATGGTTCGAGTCTTCGCTTCTCTTCCCCTGCCTATAATTGTGTTTTTCCTTCCATCTCAGGCACCTGTGTGAATGTCTTTAAAGCCCAGTCAGTCAGAGGTAGGTTTAACAGAAAAATAAATAGATTTTCTTTATCAATTTGGATCCTCTGGTAACAACCAAACCACAGGGTAAACAACGGGAGGCAGCTTTTGGACGATAAGCGGCCTGTAAGATGGGGAGCTGGGAGGCAGCCAAATTACTTTATTCTAATGAGGAAAATGTGAATATAGCATGCTACATGAACATGGTGTAAAATGAGTGCAACAAGTGAAACTTAACTGGAAGCAGTTTGGGTTTTAATTCACTAATCACATTTGTTAGTGCATGTACGACTGACAAAATTCAAATCCAAATGAAGCTGAAGGATGAAAGTGCCCTGTGTTTTGGGGATGTGGATAATAGAGGCATAATGTAAAAGCACCTTTAGCAATGGAAGGAAAATAATTTTGTTATCTCTGAGATGAGCGGCATTAAAGAGCCGGAGGACTCCTTGAAAGTTTAAAATCTCTTTGAATTTAAAATGAAAGTGAAATGACATTTACAAATGGTGGACTGAGCGATCGTGGTGAAGACAAGACCGCACTTGTCAAGACTGACTCATGATGAAGATGTGTTCATGGGCTCTGTGGATGGTCCAGGTCTCCGTGATAGAAAGTCTTTTTATTTTTATTTTATTGTGTTCATGTGTTTTCAGCTCCAAAAGTCAGAATGATTACAGACCAATTAAACTGATAGTTTGTGATGTTAGTTGTTAACATTTAACATGTGATGGCCCAGCAGCCCATAATAAAAACTGTTTCTAGACAAAGTTTTGAGGTGCATTTTTTTGAAGTTGAGGGTGAGTGTCTTGTCCTATCACCTTAATGTTGCTGGTAAATCCTTTGTCAACATAAGTCAGCAGGTAAGGCCAAGATGTGATTCATTTGCTAGGAGTTTTTCACAGAGCTTGTAGAAGGTAGTAATCAATGGAAACACTTGGTCCAAAGTCACCGTTCTCTGTTTATAGCTCTAAAAAGGACTCTCATGTGCCCCATCAAAACCCTACACAAAACACGCTCCATTGTTTGTTCACTCAAGAGACTGAATGCACCAAATTGTGATTGTGTGCTGTGTTTTTTTTCTGTTACAGAAACTGTTTTCCAAATCATTTTGACTTGAGAGCACAACAGCTGCTTACCTCATACAAAACAATCTCACATTATTGTTTCGACAATGCCAATTCGAAAATCAGTGAACTAAGCCTTGTAATTTATTCTTTGCATAGCCCTGTTTTCAAAGCCCAAATCCATATTAGTGGTCCTAATTGGACAAAGCCACTCAAGTTTGGTTTGACTGATATCACCTTTAGCAAATAATAAAATAAATACAAAAAGTACAATTTTTAAAAACGGAGTTATCTGCTTTTGAAAATGAACCCTTCATATATTGTTTTGTCTAGACCATGAATAAAAGTAATCTTAGCCTCCTGTTACCAAACACTGTATATTGTTCTGGCTCTGTGCAAACTCTAGCCAACAAGGTTGTTACACTTCAGCAAATTTACTGATGTTTCCATGATGGATACATAGATTCTCTTTTACAATGCATGCCAGCCTTTAGTCACACCTAAAAATTAAATGTGTTTTAGGTAATTTAATTTCAACCAACTGTTACTTAGAGACAAAAGAAAAGGTGAAAACTTAATTTAGGTCTTTATAATAGATTTAAGAAGCGGCACTAGTCAACTGAACGGTATGCGTTGTATAGGCTCTACTGCTTTTTCTACACATCTCGCTTCCAGTAGTTATAAATCTTTATGCAACTGTGATTTTCACTTTTTTCTATATGATGATATGAAAATGATCTTATGTAAGTGAATAAATCAATGGAGGACAAACTGCATTAATAAATGTATAATATTTCAATTGGTAGCGGCAGTAGCTCAGTGGGTAGAGCAGTCGTCTTTCAACCACCCGAAGGTAGTTGGTTCGATTCCCACTCTCCCCACAGTTCATACTGTCGTTGTGTCCTTGGGCAAGACACTTAACCCACCTTGCCTCCAGTAGCTGTAACACTGGTAATTACTGTAGAACAATGTAAGTCGCTTTGGAAAAGAGTGTCAGCTAAATGAATAAATGTAAATTTAAGTACCAAAGTACCAGCGCTGACTAAATAATATACAGTCATATCCTCTTTCACTTATTAAACTTATAGAGGTTAAAGTAAGCTGTGTTTCACCTTGACCTTTCAATAACCCTGCTTTTGAAGGAACTTCACATTTAACAAATGGCTGCACATGTCCGCAGAAGACATAAAAGCATACATGACACTTGAGCCGACTAATGCCATTCCAATATAATGATGTACTGCATTAAAGGTAATCAGTTATGAAAAAGAGGAAATTAAACAATTATAGATTTCTTTTTTTATGCATGTTCTTCTTCTGACACCATGCAACCTTTTATTAAAGCAATTAGCAGTTAGAAGATATTCAACCAAATAGTTTTTTCCAACTTGTAATTAGTCTCAAAATCATAAAACCCATAAGCACAGTCTTCAAATTCCTTCCCTGCATGTGCAAACCTAAGATAATCGTTTAATAGACCTGTTCAGCATTTGCTCTTTTCCAACTCGTTAGCAAGTTTAAAGAGGATTCACTTAATTGACCTTACTAAATGTAGTCCATGTCCTTTCTTTGATTTGCTAAATGTGTGATGCTGCAAAGTACTAGGCATCTTTATTGCCATTTGCTTGACCACAAACATACATCTAAACTGCCAAAGGTAAGCTTGCACAGCAGCTGAATTCTTGTAAAATTTCACAAATTCTTACCTAACCATGAAAGGTTTAGATCAATAGTGTAGACAAATCCTCTGAGAAGATGTTTAGAGTTATGGGCACTTTTTAGGTGTGACAACTATGATGACAGGTATCACTTACTCATCTTTCTAACCTTGCCATCTGAATATAAGGTCTTACTAACCCATTCCCAGACACAGCCGAACTCATGGCTCAAATGCAAATGATTTGTCATGATGGATTTAGCCTCAGTCATTTCTATTCCATTTTGTCCTTTTGGTTATAACGTCAAATGTTAATGCACAGGAATTACTCTTTATTATATTGCAACAGTTTTTAGAATTCTTTTCATAATGTAATCCCAGTCGTAACACAATTCTTCTCTAAAATTGCCCAATCTTATTTAGTCAAATGTCACCCAAGGCTTTTATCTACTAAACATCTAATCTGATCCAATTCTTTGACCTTACCATTTCATGTGTGTAGGGATTATCTAATTCTTAACATCTAAAAAAAAAAAGGTGCTATAGATCCAGTACCAGCAAACACAGGTCTGCTGACTTGGGCTTATATAGAACTTCCTAACCAGATTTTGGCTGAAAAAAGTCAAACAATGGCAGTAAGCGGATCAGAGTGTGGCGATGTTCACACAGCAAAACCCTCTTGATGGTGTGACTCTCAGTAAAATCTGCCAAATAATCCAATAATATTGGGAACCCGTTATTCGGACAGAGTCAGCATTTTGCCAATTCCTCAAACGTTGCTCTATTTTGTGTTTTGTGGCGGCGGGGATTACGGCCTCAGAGGGGGCATCCTCTTGCTGAGGTTTGACAATAGGAGCTGGCCTGAAATGCTCTGCTTCTCTCGCACTGCTACTTTCTTTTAATCTATGCTGCCGTCTGCGTGCCACTCGGACTGCCTGTCTCTGTCAGTCGCTGAAATTTATGCTGCCATTCCTCTTTTACTACACATTACTATCTTATGGTGTAGCTGCTTCTCTTGCCATAAATCTCTGCCATGCACAGCCACTTTTTTTAGGCACTCCACCCTGCCTCTTGTAGAGTTGGGTCTTAGTGTTGAGACCGGTCTTAACACTGCATTATTCCCTTATGTGGAATATTTCAACATGCCTGACCAACAACAGGCAGCATCAACTTAAGTATTCATGTGTTTAGAAAAAAAAAAAGTAATGGGTCCGGAACCCCTCACATTCAACCCGACTTCCATCAAGATCCATCCTACTGATCATCTAAAATAGTGAAGGCTTTATGCAATGGTTTGTTTATTTGATTTGTTTTTCAAATGGTGTATCCATGTGTGTACTAATGTACATTTCCACAGTAGTTTGTCACACTTTTGAGACTTCAAGCTTAGAACTTTGTCACAGTAGCCAGAGGGGATCTTAACTATTGGAAAGTGCTCATACAATCCCATTTGCTAAATTATTCATTTAAACAAGTAAGTTATTTAATGTGTTACCATTAGTTTAATTAGGGCTTAATTTAGTCTTTAAATTACTGAATTGGAACATTTAATTTGACCTTTACCTGACCTCAGCTAGATTATTCTGGGAATTAAAATCTCAGTGGATTTTGCACATGCATGGTTGTCTCTATGTTTCACTGTACACGCCTCTGTCCTTCTCCAATTTCTCCCGTCACACTCCCTCTTCTTTTCATTTGCGACAAAAGCCTGTTGATCTATAACATAAAAAGACAACCCTCAGAGAGCTCATGCAGTAATGAAAAAAAAAAAAACTTAAAAAACTGATAAGCTTTCAACTTGTTTCACTGTGGAGCAGTTTTGTGCTTTCGGTTCGGAGCCAAATGAACCCTGGAGGGTCCTTGATGTGGCTTTAAGTAGGTTTTAGTTTCAATGTTTTAAAAACACAGCCTTGGAACAAATCACCCTGTTGCTTTTTCTTTTAGTGATCTGTTCCCACTTGATGCAAATCATTTTAATACACATTGTTGCTTTCAAAACCACACTAACTGAGACCTGAGGCCTGTTGCTTGAATCCAGTTTAGGTTTAGATCCAGGTAAGTTCAGGTTTAGTTTGAGCAAACTCTGTGTTTTCTGGTTCCAGAAGATGGTTTGGTTTTGAGCAGGTTTCATTCCATAGTAACTTACACATCACGACTACCCTGCTCCACAGCAGGTTATATTCTGGCTTCAAAACTTTTGTTCTTGACCTTTTTTTGTTTTGGTTCAGTTCATTACACTTTCTGTACTTAACTTTGATTTCCTACCACAACATTTTCAAGTTATTTGTCACACTTAAATTTTATTACAAAATGTGTAAATTGTTTATGATTTATCCTTTTTATATGTTTGAGTAAATTTTTCTCTGGTTTTGCATGTTTTAATGTCAAAACAATTTACACTTAGTGTGAAACAGCATGAAATATGTTGAGGCCATGAGATTTTAAGTTGGTCTATCATCAGTGTGAGCCAGCTCATACAGCTTTTTTTCAACTTCTACTGTTTTTGGCTTAAACCGTATTGCTTCCTGTTTCTCAGCAGAAAGAGCCCCGCCCCCATTTCCCTACAGATTGATTACTATTGGCTCTTCACTGCACAGACAAGGCCAGTGATCACTGAAAAAGGTTGAGAGAGAAAGTTGATGCAACAGACAAACCCAAACACACATAAAGTAGTAAAATGAGACAATTGTTTATAACTACATTTACCTCCATATTAAACTTGGCTAGTATGTGTATAGATAATCCTGCGAAGATCATTAAATCATGCATTTTAGTTCTATAGAATAGTTGCCAGAGCATTGCCATAGTCCTAAAGATATAAGTCTTAAACCTTTTTATGCTATATTGTAATAACACAGCACTGTTCTAAAATAGTACAAGGTATAGTCCAATTTGTCTATAAATTCACCTCTGAAACATCTGCCTCCTAAAATATCTGCCTACGTCAGGTTTACGGGTGCCAATGTGTTTAAATTAGCGGTAGATTTTCCCCCTTTTGTGGTTTTTGTTAAATTAAGTTCTGTCTCTAATTTGGTCTTTACGGGTTGCCTGTTTTCTTGCAACCCGTAAAGACCAAATTAGAGACAGAACTTTAGTGTTTTTTCTTTTATATGCATCTCCTTTGAGGATAAAACAGTAGGAGTCACATGAGGGGTATAACCAAGGTTACTTAATTTTAAATCATTTATAGTGACTGTCTCACATTATTTTGAAAGGGCACCATTTGATCCAATGGCAAAAAAAGGAGTGAGATATATGCACTATGAGACCCTATAAAGAAGAAAATGAAAAGGTTTTAGGTTTTACTGAATTGCAGTAGACAGAGACAGAAGTGGTGGGACAGAAGAGGGGCTTTTTTGTAGCCCCATCTGGGACGAGTGTCCAGCCAGCAGGCTTTGGCTCCAGCCTCTTATTCAATGCAAATGGGGTTTCCACCATCCCAGCCCCTGTTACTGTACTGCTACATTATATTTGGGGAGCTGGCTTTTCCTGATAACGCTCTTCTTTGCCTTTGCCCACTGATTCTTTTTCAGACCACGTTATGTCCTTGTTCTTTCACTTCTTTTGTTCCTTTCATATTTCATCATCTGTCTGCGATCTATCCCTGTGTTTGTGTCAAACACCTGCTTCCAAACACAGTCTATTATTCTGCTGCCATCAGTGGAACAAATGCTTTTTCTCAGAGCTCAGAAAGCTTGCTTAAAACATAGTCACCATTTTGTCATTTTACACTTGCCTTTTGATGACCTGGTGAAAGATTATATTCTGGACATTTACTCCTTAAAAAACTGGGTCAATTTAACTGCACCAGTGTTGATAACCTCTGCAGAGCCAGGCTCAAAGAAAGTGGCTGCATGTCTGTCACGATCAGATAAGGTTAGGAAATAGAAATAAGACTAAGGAGAGACTTAAATAGTGACATTAAAACAGAGGAACAAATAATCATTGTTAGAATTGATTGAAGTCATATATCATGCATTATTCTTGAATCCCCTGCATGACAGTGGTCTGGTTAACAACAAGATATTAGAACAGATCCAGGAAACAAATTACGCATCCATCACCACAGACTCTCACGTTATTGCAGGTGTTTACCAAGTTTTATTCTTTTATGCATTTGTAGCTGAAAGACATATCAGATCACACTGAGGATGAACCATTGGAACCTGTAACTTTTACTCGAAAGCAGCTAATGTTAAGCCGTTTAAAACCTGTGGGCTGCACACTAAGATCTGCAGACTCGTTTCATGAGGACAGCCACCGCTGAGAGAGATTGTTCATAGATGCATGTTTGTCGTGGCTTTTCGAAAACAGCTACTACACTGTGTCACAACCAGGGCAAAGCGCTTTTTTTTTCTATCTTGGCTAGGCTCGTTTGCAAAGCAGTGGCACTCACCACAACGCCCTGGTGTGCCCAGGGTCACTGTCCCAATCACTGCCTGACTTTACTGTAGAAATCTAGCTGTAGTCACTTGGAAGATCTTTTGTGATTTAGTCTCAGTCTTAAATCCTCAAAAACATCCATGTCATGAATTTCTACCAAACAAACTTCCTGCGAACGCTAGCCTTTTAACTTTTTTAACTTTTAAAAGTTTTGCCCTTTGGCAGCGTTTTGCCCAGAAACAACAGCAACCTACAAATGATCTGATTATTTCCAGAGCCGTGCTGCCTTCACCGAACATGAGGTGGAAACAGCACAAATGCAGCTCGCGCAATAACACCATAGGCCTAATTATTTTTAATCTATAATCTGTCAGGAATATGTCACAGCCCTATTTTTTGTTCAGTTTCCTGTTTTTATTTTGGTATGTTTTGAACTGCTTCTTTAGTTTCAGAGTCACTTCCAGTCCTTGTTTTTCCCTTCGTGGTGATTGTTGGCCCCACCCAAATGTCCTGCACCTGTGTTTTGTTGTCTCCCCACTCCTTGTGTATTTAGTCTGTGTCTCACTTTGTTCCTGTGCCAGTTTGTCCTGTGAATGTTCCAAAGCTTAACAGCTGGCTCTTTGTGAAATCCTCATTTTTACAAACTTCATTTTGGATTTTGGCCTCTTTTTGTTGCGGTAAAAAGCTTAACCTTTAACCTGTTGTTGAGTCGTGCTTTCAAGTCCTTCCAGTGGCCTTAACAAAAACATTTTTATTTTATTTTATCTAAACTTGTGTAATTACAAATTAACTGATGATGTATGATTAAGCCAATAAAAAGTGCTTTATAATAAATTAAACAATAAAAGAGAAGCAGCCATTTGCATTCCATCACAGTTGAATGACTCTAAAATAAATATTAATAAAAGTTTATAATAATAATCAGCGCTGCATTGGAGAAAAGCCCTGTGATTTGTTAAAAACCAAACACCTCTGACATTTAAATCCAGCCTATTTATACCTGCTTTGCAAAAAATAGATTTTGATATGCCCCTTAGTGTTATTCTGTCTCCGTATTAAGATATGGCCCAAAGTGTGTATATAAATTGCAGACAAGCTTCACTATTTGTTGAGTTAAAAATCCTTGAAAGACACACAGAAGAGACACACTCTAGTACACACCACAATGTTTCTAAAAACTAGGAATAACCTTTAGTGTTGATGAATATAACTGCTGACAGGCCACAATAGGGTTACATAAGTGTGTTTCTTCTTATGACAGGGTCAGCCAGGTGAATGCCATCTCATTATACCTGTTTGCTTGTTTTTCCTCAAAGGCCAAGGTGCATTGGGCATGAACTGCATCATCAATTTAAAGAAATACTACAACATTTGACTTTTGTCATTTTGCAGCAAGAAAAACTACTGATGAAAATGGATTTTCACCGACTCCTAGTGTGGAATAACCTCTTAACTAATATAGAACAAGACATGAGACTTTTTCTCGTATCATTTGTAAGCACCTATGATATCCTTTTCAACAGCCGTACATGTCGTATCTCAACAAAGATGGGAAGATAAAAAGAAGAATACAGATTGGAATTCACTTGCTGTATCCATGTATTTCTTTGTATAAAGTACTTTCAACTACCTTTAGTTGCTTTTTTTCTAAAGATTGTCTAAGTGTTGATTTTAGTTTTTTGCAAAGGCTGAACCCTGTTTCATGACCAAAGCATATTTTAACCCTTAAAGCATGGGCACATGATCCCTCTGTGCTGCTGATATTTACTGAACATCTTCCTGGAAGTGAGAAAAGTGAGAAAATTCAATCTTTTTCAGAGACCTCCAAGAAACATTTCGCCTAAAGTTGAAAATGGTTTCTTAAGAAATAATTATTGCTTGGCTAATTACCTAGTGCTGTAAAGTTTTTTTTTTTTTTTTTTTTTTTTTACAAAAAATGCATGTTAAGGGTTACTGCAAACACTTTTCAAAATGTAGCAAAATATGTAATTTCATTTATATTAGTTTTTTAGCAGATTTTGTTTTAGAGCATGGTCACTCGTCTCTAGACATATGCCATATTCTGTTCATTTTAGCTTTAATGGTGAATGTTTTTTGGGGTTTTAAATAAGTAGCTGCTTAATTATAATGCATGACTTTGCTTACTAGACACCTACTGACAGTTTGTTGTATCTATAATTGGATTTGGATGTTTTTCTGCTTTAATGATATTCAATAGTTTTGTCCAGTTTTGAAACAGTATAATTAGCCAACATGACCAAAGTGACCTTTTTTGTTTAGTCTTTTATTTATGATAATTAGATGTGTTTTTAACAAACGACAAAATGGTAATAAGACATACAGTATGTTGTCAGTGCTGCATTAAAAGTCAAAACCAAAAGCAAACATTCCTAAAGACTTCCTCTTTGCCTTTATTACAAAGATGTAACAGTATATCTGTCTGTTATGTACATAAGTTTAATACTTTTGTTGGCCAGGGCAAGATGTTTACTGTGGCTGTTAGACCTGTTAATACTTTTTATCTGAACATTTATTAAGTGCAGTTAAATTGGCAGAAGGAGCAAGAAAATGTTCTTTTGGTAACAGGCCTTAAGAGGATAAGGAGGGATGGAAAGGACACACAGGGGAAGGAAGGACAGGAAAAACTCTTCCTTGGGAGAAGGATCTTTTACAACCAGATCCTCGATAACCATAACTCTAGATGGACTTTTGCTTTTATTTGACAGTAGAGATTAGGTTAAAAGGAAACAAGGTGCAAGAGAGGGGAATGACATTGGGCAAATGAGCTGAGTAAGATTTAAACCTGGTTGTCCCACATATTTGGCATATCCTGACTAATTCAAAGCACATTCAAACATTTGATTACATATATACATATTGTAGATAGTTTTTTGGCTAATTCTAATTCCCTGTGCTTATAATGGCAAGGCAAGGCAAGCATTTTTATTTCTATAGCACAATTCATACACTGGGTAACTGAAAGTGCTTTACAGGAACAAAAGACAATTTACAAGATTTAGATTAAGAAACATAAGAAAAATTTAAAGCATTATAAAAGAAGAAAAAGAAAACACTTTAAGTGGTAGTGTAGGTGGAGCTAAAGAGGAAGGTTTTAACCTCCTTGAACATTGTTAGAGTTGAGGCTGTTCCAGGTTTTTGCTGCATGAAACTTAAACGCTGCTTCACCCTGTTTAGTTCTAACTCTGGGCTTGAGCAGAAGGCCTGTCCCAGATGTTCTCAGAGTCCGAGGAGGCTCATAAGCAACTAGCATTTCAGAAATATGTTCTGGTGCTAAACCATTAGGAGACTTGTAAACCAACAGTGCTGTTTTAAAGTCTATTCTCTGAGCAACAGGAAGCCATGGAATTGAAAGTCCATGATGACCCCTAGATTTCTAAATTGATTTTTAGATTTTAGAGAAAGAGACTCGAGGTAACTGCTGAGACTTTCTTTTTGTTTCTGTGGCCCGAAGATGATTAGTTCAGTCTTGTTTCTGTTCAGCTGGAGAAAATTGTTTTGCATCCACACGTCAATCTGTTTGATGCAGTGACACACTGCATTGATTGGCCCATTTTCACCTGCTGTGAATGAAAGATAAATGTGTGAGTGTCATCTGCATAATTATGGTATGAAACGCCACAGAAGTGTATTAACTGGCCTAAAGGAAGCATGTAAAGATTGAATAAAAGAGGTCCCAAGATAGACCCTGTGGAACCCCACATGTCAGAGCCATTTGGTCTGATACACAGTTACCAACGAAACAAAGTACGTCCTGTCTTCAAGATATGACTGAAACAATTTCAGAGCAGTTCCAGTGATACCTATCCATTCCTCTAATCTTTGCGACAGGATTTCATGGTCCACTGTATCAAACGCAGCACTCCAGTCCAACAGAACTAAGACAGAGACTTTGCCCGCGTCAGTGTTCAGACGGATGTCATTTGTGACTTTGATAAGTGCAGTCTCAGTCTGTGATGGGCCTGAATCCTGACTGAAGAGGATCAAAGCAGTTGTTAAGTAATAGAAAGTCATTAAGTTGCTTGATATGGGCCGATAGTTGTTGAGCTCTGTAGCATCAAGACTGCTCTTCTTTAGGAAAGGCTTAATGACTGCAGTTTTTAAGGCCCTTGGAAAAGTTCAAGACTGTAAGGAATTATTGACTATATCAGTGAGTTGTGGTAACAAACTGCTTAGTACTGATTTTAGAAATCTAGTGGGTAGAACATGGAGGCAGCAGCTGGATGAACTTCAATCGTTCTGTCATTAACGGGTGTAAAATGTGTAAACTCAACCAACGGTCTCCTATGTGGCTGCAGTGTTGTTGTTTGTATCGCATGTTCAATGCCTTGAACCTTGTTAAAAAACAATGCAAACTCATTGCATTTAGTGGTGGAATTAATTCTGGAGGAAATGGAGCTGGAGGGTTTGTTATAATGCATAGTTTTTTTTTTAGGGAATCAATAATGATGTAACAATAAAATTATCTTGACTGTTAACAGGGTAAATGACCCTAAATGAGTAATAACAAAACGTGCACTGACAAAGGAGACAACACCTAGAGAAGGCCATGCAATGCTTCATTGACTGGACAGACTCCTATCAATCAACATGTTTAAACTGTTGTGTACTGTGACTTAAAAAGGGCAGATGAATAGTAACCACCTCATACGTTAAACAGCCACCCACAAGCAGTACTAGGATAGCATGTAGAAAATGAATGAATGAGCTCCTCCTCCTGTCTCCTCGCAGAACAAGAGTAAACGTTTATTTAAAAGAATTGCATCAGAGTATAGCGCTAAGATGGAGCAGCTACCCACATACCAACCATCTGCTGCACACACATCCTTTTGGGACATAATGATCTCAGACTTTGACACCCCGGACTGATTGTTGGCCTCTTTAATCAGTCCAGCAACCCCTGTGGATTTCCCATACTGGGAGTCTTTGTTGTACTCCATAGAACTGTTTTTGTTTGTGTGCAGTCGATGTTCAGCGCAACATACATTACTGTCTCCAAGTCTGCTGCTTACTGTGCAATGTCTACACCAGCCCTAATCTCAGACCTTGCACACTGTGACATTGTTCACACCTTCTGCTCGAGTCTCAATTGTTTATAATTTATTTCAAGCACTTTATTCTTCTCACATTGGCACACTGGACCATGACCTGAACAGACCGCATGCAACAGCCATGCAACACGCCTGACACTCGGCTGAACTCTTAAGAAACTTAGGGTTCTTTTAATTAACCTCCTCTGCTTTTCCCAATCACTACCTGCCGTTCATATATTCACTATTGACTGCAAAGAAATGTCTAATATTTGAGGCTGTATGATGGAAGTATATATTTAAACTGCAATTAGCTGGGGTCATCTACGTGCCCTACAATGAGTTAGTGACCTGTTCCTTTTCTTTTTCTCTTTGCTTCTCTGTCTTGACTGTGGTCACTTTTAACTCATTTATCAAGCTACGCTAAAGTTGTTGAGCAGCGGCTGTGTCAGCGGCTGTGTAACCACAGTCCTAAAAAGGTCGGTTCAAAAAATAAATAAAGTCAGTCAATAAATAAAAACTAGAAAAATGAATAAAATAAAAACAATAATAAAATGCCTCAGCTCAACTTGTATTAAAAGCCAGAGCAAAGAGGTAGGTTTTCAAAAGGGATTTAAAACTCTGGATATTTGTAGCAGCTCTAATGTTCAGAGGGAGAGTGTTCCAGAGTTTGGGGCCTGCTCCAGGAAATGCTTTTTTACCACTCGTTTTCATTCGTGATCGAGGACAGTCTGAGTACAACAACTGAGTAGAGGACCGCTGTGCTCTGACTGAAGTGTGCACAGCAGTTCCAATAAATAAGGAGGTGCCAGCCCATTTTGTGATTTTAAAACAACTCTTAAAGTGTATTCTAAAAGTGGCTCAGTGGTAGAGTGGTCATCCTTCAACTGGAAGGTAGGCGGTTCGATTCCCGCTCTTCCCACAGTTCATATTGTCGTTGTGTCCTTGGGCAAAACACTTAACCCACTTTGCCTCCAGAGTCTGTAACACTGGTAATTAGAAGCTCAATGTAAGTCGCTTTTGATAAAAGCGTTAGCTAAATGAATAAATGTAAATGTAAGTGGCACTGATGAAGTTGGGTGGAGAGGTTAAACTCTTACTGTTACTGTTAAACTGTTACTACTAATGGTTCTACATTTACATAGTGCCTAGCCCAAAAATCCAGCTCAGAACTGTACTATTTAACATTCAGAGTAACTTTTACTAATGCCCACCATAGGTTCAAGTTACTTAAGGCATTATAAAGCATTAAGGTAACTATGTTATTACCTTGAATAATAACAAATACTTCCCAACAACCAGAAAAACAGTCAATAATGCTTGTTCTTTTCCTCCCATGAAGCATTCAAATCAAATGCCAGATTTAAAGCTACCTGTTATGACCTATTGAGCTAAATTAAACATATGGGAATAACATGGGCAACAGCACTTGAAAGACAATTTATTTCTCAAGCTACATCAAATCATCCAACACACATTTTCTGCCTGTATCTTGTGTCTCTTGTTGACCCTTCCTTCCTACTACCACCCTCCACCCTGACTGTCCACCGTGAGATGGCAATTACCACTGTGTAGATATGCTGTCACTGCGAAGACCTTTCCTGTCCTGCAGCATCTGTCTCTCGGCCCGTGGCGCTCCTTGTCTCCTTCTGACTGCATGTTACTGTCCTGCCCTGTTACACTCTACACCTCCGTCTTTCACCCATTGTCTCCCTCACTTAACACATCAGCGCTTATGGGTGTCTCTTTCTCCTTTTGTCCCCAAACAAGTTGTCCTGCTGCTCCTTTGCATGTTACCTGAACTCCTCCATTGGCTTTTCTTTTTCTTTGTGACTTTTCCAAGCTGCTGTTGAATCCAATAAGACTGTCCAGAGTAGTAGTGGACAGTGGACACATACAAAGATCAGCCCAATGAATTGTCATCAGTTGTCTGGTCACTAACCCATTTTGTACTTAGGGATGTCATAGACCCCAGTTAATCCAGAGCTACCTGAAGGAGGGTTTACAAACACACACAGAACAAAGGAATGTTTAGTTCCTGATATTGCTAGGATTAGTGACTAAGAGTTTATAGCCTTATTATATATAAGAATACCATTTCTGCTTGCCTTCAGTTCAAGTGTAACAAAACCACACAAAAGTTGCTATAAATAAAAACTTTACATCAAGGTTGTATGTCTTATTAGGAAGTTAAAACTACACACCTTGACACACATGCAGGATAGTTCTCACTTTTTTATTATTATATCCTTTATTTAACCAGGAACCAGAAACCTCATTGAGATTAAAATTCTCTTTTCCAGAGTGACCTGGCCAAGACAACAGCTCACAGTTCTGGCATGTTGTTGTCTGGGACTGGCCAATGAGACATACCAGTCTGACTTGACACTCTGTAGATGTGTAGGATCTGGCACGTCATGATGATGACCACATATCAACAATTCTGAAAGTTGCTTGATGGTTTGTCCAACAGATAGATAGACAGGTAGGTTCTGACCACTGCAGACCACAAACCACCACAATACCTGGAGTTTTTCTACCTCAGCTTTGACCCATGTATTGACATCTCCCATGGTAACCAATCAAATCTATGACCATCACTTGTCATGTTATAATGTTATGGGTGATATATGGAAACACACTGTGCTGTTCAGAGGTCTGCTGTTGTTTTGTGTCTCTCAGATTGTTTGAGGATTACAGAGGCTATTCAGTGAGCCTCTGTGATAAGGAGAAGTCAGCAGCTGTAGTTCACACAAGTACAATGTGGGCTTTATGACATGAGAAAAGCTTTATTTGTGCACTTTAGTGGTATGGGAGGTTATATAGGGACAGTCCATGGATCTGAGGAAGTGTCAGCTCTATCAGCATGTGCGTGTTTGTGTATGTGCTGTGGAAGAGGGCCAAGTTACTTGGCAAGATTGTGTTCAGTGTCAGCTTTTATTGGAAATCACGCAGTGTGGAGAAAGCACTGCTTTTAGCAACTCTTATTAAGTGTGGATATAAAACACTATGTAAAGCAGCTCAAGCTTGACTCTTTTGATATTCTGCTAATGTGGCTGAAGAAAACGCTGCCATTTAAGTGTGAAAGTAGGAGAGTGTTTTTATTGCTTGAAATGCATTGAGTAATTAATATATTTATGTGGATTTTATAGGGAATTAAAGCGAGATACAGAGGCCTCACTGTGGAAATTAATTCAAGCATTAAATCCTACATTTGACAGAATTGACAGTACAAGCAATGCATACTGTTATATCAAATGTTATCAGTTCAAGAATACCACTAAAATTGTAATACTTGCTTTACAACAACTGGGCACTCACTGAAAATAACTTGTTAAAATAACATGTTATAGAACAAAACACATAGAAACATTGAGACAACTTTTGTCACTTTTCCCCGTAGAACCAATGTTTCAGATTTGTGTTGTTTGTAATGCAGTAATTGTTAAAACATAATTTTAGCCAATAGCCTACTTCCCCTTGACAACAAGTATATAACTTAATAGGGCTTCTATGCAGGTTTCTTGAGACTACAGACAATGCTTTTTTTTTAGTGATTGCACAGAAAAATGAAATATGATTCTTACTTCTTCTTTCTTGTATTGATATGGGATGGGTTCTTCAGCATGTTCATGGACTACTAATTATTTTCAATTAATTCATTAATGAGCAGCATATATGGCATCAATCACTGTTTTAGTGTCTCACATTCAAAGGCCCAGTGTTGCAGTGTATTACCACTGCTAGCACTGCAGTAACCTTAACAAAACCTCAGTTGGATGTGCCTGCTGACGATCAATAATACAAGTTGCGGTTCATTGTGTTGCCTCTCACTTCAAATTAGTCTACCATATTCAATAAGAACTAAAAGTTTAGCACTGTGTAGCATCAGTAAAAATAAATGGGCCACATTTTCCTTGACTACACAGAAAATACCTGTATTGTTGCTTTCATAGACCTTTTAGTTTTTGAGAGTTACCTTTTAATTTGTATCTCTAACCATGTCAACATGTTTTAATCAAAAGCCTGTCTATAAAACTAGCAGTTTGTAAAACAGAAAGGAACAACTACTAATGTGTTTCCATCAATGGTGCATTGTAATCACCTCAAAACAACACTATATACTGTATGTCCCCTTCAACAACCCAAGTTAAAGGGGCCATTTTAGTTCTATTCCTGCAATCGCTCAGAGCAGACAAACTGAACACTGCTGAATGAGAAGCACATTAATGTTTATTTCTGCATTTTTGCATAATTGTTTATGTGGGGCATCCACATGCTGTGTGCTTGGATTTGTGCAGAAAACTATTCTTTGTCAATGTGTATTATATTTGACAGTTACATGTTCATAATTAAGTTATTCATCTCACCATCTTTTAAAAATGGAGCCAAAACAGATGACATTTAAATGTCCAAACCTTTTACGACAATAATTTTATTGTATTGCATCTTACATCTTCATCAAAAATGATTATTATAGAAGTTCTAGTGTTACCCAACATTACACCAGATGGACTGGACACATGTGTAAATGCCTGACAAAACCATGAACAGAATAAAAGAAACATGCTTTTCTAGTGTGTCGGCCAGCATTGTCATCTGTGTGTGTTGGAATGTGGCAGACTGCTGGGGACGCCGCGGGACATGAGCGAGCTGTTTGATGTTATCAGCGTCTTTTCGAGTTACCCAAGGCCCTAATCTATCTGCGCAGCTGCCCAGGCCGCTCATTAGTTACTGGTAACTTTCTTTACTGTAATGTCAGCTATCAGAGGCAAGGTTGACACATGGATAGAATATCAATGTGAACAGGAATATGGGGAGGAAGAGGACTGTCAGAGATTTATCACTTTAAACCAATCCAGGGGTGTCTGCTGTGCATAAATTGGACATAACATTTGAATGAATTTGGATCAGTGCTGTGTCATATGCATTTCGTGGTTGTGCATCGTTTGTGCCATTGTCCTTCTCTGAGGTTAAACT
The DNA here is from genome assembly GCA_024349245.1 of Neodontobutis hainanensis. Taxonomy (NCBI): domain Eukaryota; kingdom Metazoa; phylum Chordata; class Actinopteri; order Gobiiformes; family Odontobutidae; genus Neodontobutis; species Neodontobutis hainanensis. The sequence continues at coordinate 6,637,176 of JALDNG010000041.1, forward strand.
GTGTCAAAGGATCATCATTAACTTTTTCCTAAAAAGCAAATAGATGTGGACCAATCCATTAAACAATATGCTGGTGCAGGTTTTTATTTATTCTCTAATACTATAGATTCTGCAGCATGTGTCCACTTTCGCCTTTACTGTAGCTTGGTATTTTTAGGCTAATGTGCAGAATTACCTCAGAAGACTTTGTTTGTTTGGAAGAAAGGGCTCAGATATGATTCTCACAGAATGTTCTGGTCTTTTGCTCTGTTCTCGTTTGAGATGCTGAGATTTGTATGATTTTGCCTGAACACTGATTTCTGACCCCACAACCCTTAAGGTCACAACCACCTGTGTAAACCCTGTGTTTGACATTCAACTGGGCTGTGTAATCTTGCTCCAGTCAGGTGGGATGTGACCCTCCTCAACCTGCCAGTTGGAACCCACTCCATCTGCTATTGCAGGGGGCAAATGCATACAAATTGCATGCTGTTGAAAGAAAGAAAACTCAATCCTGGAAAGGAATAATGTACAAAAATAACTTCCTAAAACAGATGTTGCTACATGCACAAAACTCCATAGAGCCTTGCATTTTCTCAATACAGCAACAAACTGCAATAACATGGTAAAATACATTAATGTCTTCTATTTACAAGCAATGCAAGTACCTATGTGTGTGAAGGTGCATATATAGTGTGTAAGGGTGCATTTACACTAACCCTGTTTAGAGTGCTTTGATCAAACTCATTTCCTCAGAAAGGCAGTGGCAATGGATTATAGAGTAGTGTTAGCAGAATTTTCTTTCATCATTAACAAGTTGCTATACATTGCTATACAAAAAGCACCCAAAGGGGCAAAAGACAATGTGTAAATGTGTGACTTATTTGGAATGTGTATGAACTGTGTGAGACATTCTTGTTAGCCACCAACTGTGGTGAAGATAGTAAAAAATAAAACCCAGCAGCTCGTGCTGTTAATATTCCTCCAGCCAACACCAACTATTAGAGTCTATGTCAAAGCAGGATATGGGCTTCAGAGAACATGAGGCTATATACAATTACAGGCTGTGGGAAAGTCAATAAAAAACAATCTGTCATGGTTCTTCCTCCAATCCCTTTCCTTTCAGACGAAGCTTTGGTAATGTGAGTCTAGTATAACCCTTCCTTAGGACACTCCTGGAACCACACAGAGGTCAGTTTTTCACCGACTCATGAGGAGGATATGTGCTCTCCTCAGATACTGTATGTATTGTAAAATTCAGACTGACAAGGAGACATGTGTGCAGTTGGTAGGAAATAAATTGGTCAGATATTTGAAAGTCAAATGGATGAGAGCCAGCAATGGACATTTATGATGTGAAATGTATTATGCATAGGACTTGTGCATTTATATAGCGCTTTTTACCCTTCTTGGGCAGCCAAAGTGCTTTACATGATGCTTCCATTCACACACATTCTCACCTGGGGCAGACAGAGGGGGAATGTCATACACACTGCACTCACATCCTTCTTCGACCACCACCGAACACACCTCTACAATCACACACATTTTTTGTATGGAGTTCATAATGTCTCTGTAAATGCTGTTTTTATACTTCTTTACCTCAATTAATGTTTTATAGTGAAAATTGCTAATTCATGCTGGAGTTAAACTCACTTACTCAATGCAGTTAGACATTAAGGTTGCACATGAGTCATTAGTGCATGGCTCTTTCTCTATTGACAGTCCTCTCATCTGCTCTAGTGAAGGTCACGTTCTAAAAGTGTGCTGCATAACATAAATACAAAAGTACAGTAGAAGCCAAAGGGTTACATAGTGCTTTAAAAAAAAGCAATTGAATAAAAAGCATTGTCTCTATTGTATTGTGAAGACCAGAAAAAATCAAAAACAAAACGACCTTATCGTACTGACATACTGCTGCTTAACTGGCGTGCTTCACTTGGCCATCAGAGACCCTCTCCTGATGTATAACAATCAATTAAGCCTATAACAAACACTGTGGAGATGCACAGCAGTGGTGTCTTTAGTGAACGTCAGATGAAACAGATGACGTTTAAGTTTGAAATATTAAATAAATTAAATGATGATAGTTACCTTCCACAAGACTTGCCATCAGCGTAGTAATGTTTAGTAAAAATATGAAGTAATTATCAAAGACCTAAAAAGCACCATATCAATTTGATATATTATTATTATTATTAAATAATTTTATAGATAAAATAAATTCTAAAATGTTAAATTTATATGTTTACCTGCACTAGACAGTGGCACAATAACCAGCTATGTTAAGCATATTTGTGCAGCTTATGTGGAACATCTATTTGTTAATAACACTGTGGTGTATTGAAAGTTGTGTAATAACTTTTTTTGCTGTAGTTGTTTTTGGCCATATTTGTTTTACTGTGTGTCACTCACCTGAGTTTTACAAGAGCAGTTCACCTTCAACTGTCAGAAACCAGGCCTTGTATAACATACAAATATGATTTAATGAATAAGCTATGATAAAACCATGTGACAATGTAAAGAGAATTTTCTTTTCAAGACAAAAGTAATGTAGCTTAGATTATTTTTGAGATTATCATATAATTATGCAATATTATTGTATTGTGAGTGGGACTGTTGAGTGTGTATGTACATCTTCTGTCCGTGTCTTGTAAATTATGTTTTGAGACCTCAGGAAGAAAAGCTACTGATTTTCTCAGTAGTTTTTCTGGGGATCTAAACAAACAAACAAAGACAAAAAAACAATTATTAAAGTGTATTTTCAGACACTTTACATGTTATGTTTCTGGTGGATGATTGTTTATTTTCATTCTATCTTTGCCCCTTTTCGAGTTTCTTTCACCTTTAGGTTTTTAACATTCCTTAGTGTTAGGGGTTGCCCGTGTAAAATTTATTTACACAGCTAAATCCCACAAGAAGAACATTTTTAAATGGCTTTACAGACCATTACAGAAATTGAATGTCAATCTTTACCTTCAGAACCTCTATCAGCGTAAGAAAAATTCACCCAAAATCCAACTACAGAAAATAGCATTTCCTCCAGGCTGCGGCCAATGACTGCTTATCAGCAAACTCTACTCAGTTAAATTACACATTACTCCAGTAAAATTCATTCCCTCTCTACCCTTCTCTTAAGCACACATGCAGAGTCAGTGAGGCATTGAGGAAAGGTCTCTTCTGACTCTGGTCAAATGAGTCACCTGGGAATCAGACAACATCAATCCTGCTGTCAATATAGGACAGCTGAGCCATTCATTCTCCCCGACCGGCCAGCTGTGCCAGAGAGTTCGCGATGGGAAGGAAAAAGAGAGGATTTGTTTATTTGCAGTTGTTGGCTCTTTGGCAGGAAAGAGAGAAAGTAACAGTGAATAGCTTTGAATGCTCTTAATGTCTTTATTAGCCCTCACTCTATCAGATACTACGCATAAGTTAAGCCTTTAAATATTTCTATAAATGAAAACAACTCTACAAAAATGTTAGAAACCTTCTCCAAATTTTACCAAAGAAAATATGATTCCTACAGCAAGAGATAGAGAGAAATGATTATTTTCTGCTGGTGTTTCATCAGCTCTGGATCCGTGCATGTATACATGCTGTAAATGAAAAGAGCAGGTCAGCCAAATGTCATGTGGTGGATAAACATCCTGTGGATGCTGTTCCTCAAACTGACTATTCTCACACAGTAGAGGTGCACTCCTTATGTAAGAGAATATAGACACTACACAGGTCCATGTTTCTCTGCCTTCAGAAGCACTGCAAATCTCAAATTAATGATTTACGCTTCTCTAATGCATTTTATTTGTAAATGACAACCAACACTTAACATTTAACAGTGTTCCTGAAAAAATCAGAAAATATAGATTTCTTACTGGTTTATTTATTTATAATTGTGTTTTTTAATTATAACATTGTCACAGATGGAGAAAACTAGGATAGCCTAAGTTTTAAAAACTCCAAGCTAAACAACATTCTCATAGCAACTTACCTTAAAGCAGCTATTGTTTAGTAAATGCTACCTGTGCCGACCTTTGGCGTTCTAGGTTAATCTTTTGTTTACGGACTGTTTCATTTGAAGAATTGAGTCACATATACAGTATACTATGTTGCCAAAAGTATTCACTCACCTGTTTTCCCAGGCAAATGAACATGAGTGACATCCCATTCTTCCAAAAGTGCATGTGTGAGGTCAGATACTGATGTTAGATGAGAAGGCCTGGCTCGCAGTCTCCACTCTAATTTATCCCAATGGTGCTGTATCAGGTTGAAATCAGGCCGGTCAGTTTTTTTACAAACCAAACTTGCTTATTCATTTCTTTAAGGACCTTGCTTTGTGCACTGGTGCGTAGGTGAGGAACGTAGGTGGTTCGATTCCCGCTCTCCCCACAGTTCATACTGTTGTTGTGTCCTTGGGCAAGACACTTAACCCACCTTGCCTCCAGTAGTTGTAACACTGGTAATTTCTGTAGAACAATGTAAGTCGCTTTGGATAAAAAGCGTCAGCTAAATGAATAAATGTAAATCTGTACTGAACCATTAACAGTTCCTTTCACTGGAACTAAGGGGCCAAGCCCAACTCCCAAACAACAACCCCACACCATAAAACCCACTCTACCAAACTCTACACTTGGCACAATGCAGTCAGACAAGTACCGTTCTACTGGTAACCGCCAAACCCAGACTCGTCCGTCAGATTGCCAGACACGTCTCGTTATGTAAGGCTTGGATGCAGCTGCTCAGCCATGGAAACCCATTCCATGAAGCTCTCTACGCACTGTTCTTGGGGTAATCTGAACATCACATGAAGTTTGGAGATCTGTAGTAAAGTTGGCGACCTCTGCATACATGTGCCTCAGCATCTGCTGATCCTACTCTGTGATTTTTTTGTGGCCTACCACTTTGTGGCTAAGTTGCTGTTGTTCCCAAGTGCTTCTACTTTGTTATTGTAGAATATTTGGTAGTGAGTAATTTCACAACTAGACTTATTGCACAGGTGGCATCCTATCATGGCACCACGCTGGAATTCACTGAGCTCCTGAGAGCGACCAATTCTTTCACAAATGTTTGTAGAAGTAGTCTGCATGCTTAAGTGCTTGGTTTTATGCATTTGTGGCCACGAAAGTGTTTGGAACACTAAATGTAATGCTACCAACCTCCTGTATTTTAATATATAAGCCTAGCCACTGTCCCATTTCATGAGAGAGTGCCTCTCTTGGACAATACCATTCCTTCTCAACCTTTGAATTTGATTAATAGACTTTGGCTCTATAATCTTTTTATTTTAACTTCCAACTGACTGGTCTATATCTCACATTCTTTTGAAATCATCATAAGACTGTAGGAAATAATAAAATAAATACAAAAAGTACAATTTTTAAAAACGGAGTTATCTGCTTTTGAAAATGAACCCTTCATATATTGTTTTGTCTAGACCATGAATAAAAGTAATCTTAGCCTCCTGTTACCAAACACTGTATATTGTTCTGGCTCTGTGCAAACTCTAGCCAACAAGGTTGTTACACTTCAGCAAATTTACTGATGTTTCCATGATGGATACATAGATTCTCTTTTACAATGCATGCCAGCCTTTAGTCACACCTAAAAATTAAATGTGTTTTAGGTAATTTAATTTCAACCAACTGTTACTTAGAGACAAAAGAAAAGGTGAAAACTTAATTTAGGTCTTTATAATAGATTTAAGAAGCGGCACTAGTCAACTGAACGGTATGTTGTATAGGCTCTACTGCTTTTTCTACACATCTCGCTTCCAGTAGTTATAAATCTTTATGCAACTGTGATTTTCACTTTTTCTATATGATGATATGAAAATGATCTTATGTAAGTGAATAAATCAATGGAGGACAAACTGCATTAATAAATGTATAATATTTCAATTGGTAGCGGCAGTAGCTCAGTGGGTAGAGCAGTCGTCTTTCAACCACCCGAAGGTAGTTGGTTCGATTCCCACTCTCCCCACAGTTCATACTGTCGTTGTGTCCTTGGGCAAGACACTTAACCCACCTTGCCTCCAGTAGCTGTAACACTGGTAATTACTGTAGAACAATGTAAGTCGCTTTGGAAAAGAGTGTCAGCTAAATGAATAAATGTAAATTTAAGTACCAAAGTACCAGCGCTGACTAAATAATATACAGTCATATCCTCTTTCACTTATTAAACTTATAGAGGTTAAAGTAAGCTGTGTTTCACCTTGACCTTTCAATAACCCTGCTTTTGAAGGAACTTCACATTTAACAAATGGCTGCACATGTCCGCAGAAGACATAAAAGCATACATGACACTTGAGCCGACTAATGCCATTCCAATATAATGATGTACTGCATTAAAGGTAATCAGTTATGAAAAAGAGGAAATTAAACAATTATAGATTTCTTTTTATGCATGTTCTTCTTCTGACACCATGCAACCTTTTATTAAAGCAATTAGCAGTTAGAAGATATTCAACCAAATAGTTTTTTCCAACTTGTAATTAGTCTCAAAATCATAAAACCCATAAGCACAGTCTTCAAATTCCTTCCCTGCATGTGCAAACCTAAGATAATCGTTTAATAGACCTGTTCAGCATTTGCTCTTTTCCAACTCGTTAGCAAGTTTAAAGAGGATTCACTTAATTGACCTTACTAAATGTAGTCCATGTCCTTTCTTTGATTTGCTAAATGTGTGATGCTGCAAAGTACTAGGCATCTTTATTGCCATTTGCTTGACCACAAACATACATCTAAACTGCCAAAGGTAAGCTTGCACAGCAGCTGAATTCTTGTAAAATTTCACAAATTCTTACCTAACCATGAAAGGTTTAGATCAATAGTGTAGACAAATCCTCTGAGAAGATGTTTAGAGTTATGGGCACTTTTTAGGTGTGACAACTATGATGACAGGTATCACTTACTCATCTTTCTAACCTTGCCATCTGAATATAAGGTCTTACTAACCCATTCCCAGACACAGCCGAACTCATGGCTCAAATGCAAATGATTTGTCATGATGGATTTAGCCTCAGTCATTTCTATTCCATTTTGTCCTTTTGGTTATAACGTCAAATGTTAATGCACAGGAATTACTCTTTATTATATTGCAACAGTTTTTAGAATTCTTTTCATAATGTAATCCCAGTCGTAACACAATTCTTCTCTAAAATTGCCCAATCTTATTTAGTCAAATGTCACCCAAGGCTTTTATCTACTAAACATCTAATCTGATCCAATTCTTTGACCTTACCATTTCATGTGTGTAGGGATTATCTAATTCTTAACATCTAAAAAAAAAAAAAGGTGCTATAGATCCAGTACCAGCAAACACAGGTCTGCTGACTTGGGCTTATATAGAACTTCCTAACCAGATTTTGGCTGAAAAAAGTCAAACAATGGCAGTAAGCGGATCAGAGTGTGGCGATGTTCACACAGCAAAACCCTCTTGATGGTGTGACTCTCAGTAAAATCTGCCAAATAATCCAATAATATTGGGAACCCGTTATTCGGACAGAGTCAGCATTTTGCCAATTCCTCAAACGTTGCTCTATTTTGTGTTTTGTGGCGGCGGGGGATTACGGCCTCAGAGGGGGGCATCCTCTCTTGCTGAGGTTTGACAATAGGAGCTGGCCTGAAATGCTCTGCTTCTCTCGCACTGCTACTTTCTTTTAATCTATGCTGCCGTCTGCGTGCCACTCGGACTGCCTGTCTCTGTCAGTCGCTGAAATTTATGCTGCCATTCCTCTTTTACTACACATTACTATCTTATGGTGTAGCTGCTTCTCTTGCCATAAATCTCTGCCATGCACAGCCACTTTTTTTAGGCACTCCACCCTGCCTCTTGTAGAGTTGGGTCTTAGTGTTGAGACCGGTCTTAACACTGCATTATTCCCTTATGTGGAATATTTCAACATGCCTGACCAACAACAGGCAGCATCAACTTAAGTATTCATGTGTTTAGAAAAAAAAAAAGTAATGGGTCCGGAACCCCTCACATTCAACCCGACTTCCATCAAGATCCATCCTACTGATCATCTAAAATAGTGAAGGCTTTATGCAATGGTTTGTTTATTTGATTTGTTTTTCAAATGGTGTATCCATGTGTGTACTAATGTACATTTCCACAGTAGTTTGTCACACTTTTGAGACTTCAAGCTTAGAACTTTGTCACAGTAGCCAGAGGGGATCTTAACTATTGGAAAGTGCTCATACAATCCCATTTGCTAAATTATTCATTTAAACAAGTAAGTTATTTAATGTGTTACCATTAGTTTAATTAGGGCTTAATTTAGTCTTTAAATTACTGAATTGGAACATTTAATTTGACCTTTACCTGACCTCAGCTAGATTATTCTGGGAATTAAAATCTCAGTGGATTTTGCACATGCATGGTTGTCTCTATGTTTCACTGTACACGCCTCTGTCCTTCTCCAATTTCCCGTCACACTCCCTCTTCTTTTCATTTGCGACAAAAGCCTGTTGATCTATAACATAAAAAGACAACCCTCAGAGAGCTCATGCAGTAATGAAAAAAACTTAAAAACTGATAAGCTTTCAACTTGTTTCACTGTGGAGCAGTTTTGTGCTTTCGGTTCGAGCCAAATGAACCCTGGAGGGTCCTTGATGTGGCTTTAAGTAGGTTTTAGTTTCAATGTTTTAAAAACACAGCCTTGGAACAAATCACCCTGTTGCTTTTTCTTTTAGTGATCTGTTCCCACTTGATGCAAATCATTTTAATACACATTGTTGCTTTCAAAACCACACTAACTGAGACCTGAGGCCTGTTGCTTGAATCCAGTTTAGGTTTAGATCCAGGTAAGTTCAGGTTTAGTTTGAGCAAACTCTGTGTTTTCTGGTTCCAGAAGATGGTTTGGTTTTGAGCAGGTTTCATTCCATAGTAACTTACACATCACGACTACCCTGCTCCACAGCAGGTTATATTCTGGCTTCAAAACTTTTGTTCTTGACCTTTTTTTGTTTTGGTTCAGTTCATTACACTTTCTGTACTTAACTTTGATTTCCTACCACAACATTTTCAAGTTATTTGTCACACTTAAATTTTATTACAAAATGTGTAAATTGTTTATGATTTATCCTTTTTATATGTTTGAGTAAATTTTTCTCTGGTTTTGCATGTTTTAATGTCAAAACAATTTACACTTAGTGTGAAACAGCATGAAATATGTTGAGGCCATGAGATTTTAAGTTGGTCTATCATCAGTGTGAGCCAGCTCATACAGCTTTTTTTCAACTTCTACTGTTTTTGGCTTAAACCGTATTGCTTCCTGTTTCTCAGCAGAAAGAGCCCCGCCCCCATTTCCCTACAGATTGATTACTATTGGCTCTTCACTGCACAGACAAGGCCAGTGATCACTGAAAAAAAGGTTGAGAGAGAAAGTTGATGCAACAGACAAACCCAAACACACATAAAGTAGTAAAATGAGACAATTGTTTATAACTACATTTACCTCCATATTAAACTTGGCTAGTATGTGTATAGATAATCCTGCGAAGATCATTAAATCATGCATTTTAGTTCTATAGAATAGTTGCCAGAGCATTGCCATAGTCCTAAAGATATAAGTCTTAAACCTTTTTATGCTATATTGTAATAACACAGCACTGTTCTAAAATAGTACAAGGTATAGTCCAATTTGTCTATAAATTCACCTCTGAAACATCTGCCTCCTAAAATATCTGCCTACGTCAGGTTTACGGGTGCCAATGTGTTTAAATTAGCGGTAGATTTTCCCCCTTTGTGGTTTTTGTTAAATTAAGTTCTGTCTTAATTTGGTCTTTACGGGTTGCCTGTTTTCTTGCAACCCGTAAAGACCAAATTAGAGACAGAACTTTAGTGTTTTTCTTTTATATGCATCTCCTTTGAGGATAAAACAGTAGGAGTCACATGAGGGGTATAACCAAGGTTACTTAATTTTAAATCATTTATAGTGACTGTCTCACATTATTTTGAAAGGGCACCATTTGATCCAATGGCAAAAAAAGGAGTGAGATATATGCACTATGAGACCCTATAAAGAAGAAAATGAAAAGGTTTTAGGTTTTACTGAATTGCAGTAGACAGAGACAGAAGTGGTGGGACAGAAGAGGGGCTTTTTTGTAGCCCCATCTGGGACGAGTGTCCAGCCAGCAGGCTTTGGCTCCAGCCTCTTATTCAATGCAAATGGGGTTTCCACCATCCCAGCCCCTGTTACTGTACTGCTACATTATATTTGGGGAGCTGGCTTTTCCTGATAACGCTCTTCTTTGCCTTTGCCCACTGATTCTTTTTCAGACCACGTTATGTCCTTGTTCTTTCACTTCTTTTGTTCCTTTCATATTTCATCATCTGTCTGCGATCTATCCCTGTGTTTGTGTCAAACACCTGCTTCCAAACACAGTCTATTATTCTGCTGCCATCAGTGGAACAAATGCTTTTTCTCAGAGCTCAGAAAGCTTGCTTAAAACATAGTCACCATTTTGTCATTTTACACTTGCCTTTTGATGACCTGGTGAAAGATTATATTCTGGACATTTACTCCTTAAAAAACTGGGTCAATTTAACTGCACCAGTGTTGATAACCTCTGCAGAGCCAGGCTCAAAGAAAGTGGCTGCATGTCTGTCACGATCAGATAAGGTTAGGAAATAGAAATAAGACTAAGGAGAGACTTAAATAGTGACATTAAAACAGAGGAACAAATAATCATTGTTAGAATTGATTGAAGTCATATATCATGCATTATTCTTGAATCCCCTGCATGACAGTGGTCTGGTTAACAACAAGATATTAGAACAGATCCAGGAAACAAATTACGCATCCATCACCACAGACTCTCACGTTATTGCAGGTGTTTACCAAGTTTTATTCTTTTATGCATTTGTAGCTGAAAGACATATCAGATCACACTGAGGATGAACCATTGGAACCTGTAACTTTTACTGAAAGCAGCTAATGTTAAGCCGTTTAAAACCTGTGGGCTGCACACTAAGATCTGCAGACTCGTTTCATGAGGACAGCCACCGCTGAGAGAGATTGTTCATAGATGCATGTTTGTCGTGGCTTTTCAAAACAGCTACTACACTGTGTCACAACCAGGGCAAAGCGCTTTTTCTATCTTGGCTAGGCTCGTTTGCAAAGCAGTGGCACTCACCACAACGCCCTGGTGTGCCCAGGGTCACTGTCCCAATCACTGCCTGACTTTACTGTAGAAATCTAGCTGTAGTCACTTGGAAGATCTTTTGTGATTTAGTCTCAGTCTTAAATCCTCAAAAACATCCATGTCATGAATTTCTACCAAACAAACTTCCTGCGAACGCTAGCCTTTTAACTTTTTTAACTTTTAAAAGTTTTGCCCTTTGGCAGCGTTTTGCCCAGAAACAACAGCAACCTACAAATGATCTGATTATTTCCAGAGCCGTGCTGCCTTCACCGAACATGAGGTGGAAACAGCACAAATGCTCAGCAATAACACCATAGGCCTAATTATTTTTAATCTATAATCTGTCAGGAATATGTCACAGCCCTATTTTTTGTTCAGTTTCCTGTTTTTATTTTGGTATGTTTTGAACTGCTTCTTTAGTTTCAGAGTCACTTCCAGTCCTTGTTTTTCCCTTCGTGGTGATTGTTGGCCCCACCCAAATGTCCTGCACCTGTGTTTTGTTGTCTCCCCACTCCTTGTGTATTTAGTCTGTGTCTCACTTTGTTCCTGTGCCAGTTTGTCCTGTGAATGTTCCAAAGCTTAACAGCTGGCTCTTTGTGAAATCCTCATTTTTACAAACTTCATTTTGGATTTTGGCCTCTTTTTGTTGCGGTAAAAAGCTTAACCTTTAACCTGTTGTTGAGTCGTGCTTTCAAGTCCTTCCAGTGGCCTTAACAAAAACATTTTTATTTTATTTTATCTAAACTTGTGTAATTACAAATTAACTGATGATGTATGATTAAGCCAATAAAAAGTGCTTTATAATAAATTAAACAATAAAAGAGAAGCAGCCATTTGCATTCCATCACAGTTGAATGACTCTAAAATAAATATTAATAAAAGTTTATAATAATAATCAGCGCTGCATTGGAGAAAAGCCCTGTGATTTGTTAAAAACCAAACACCTCTGACATTTAAATCCAGCCTATTTATACCTGCTTTGCAAAAAATAGATTTTGATATGCCCCTTAGTGTTATTCTGTCTCCGTATTAAGATATGGCCCAAAGTGTGTATATAAATTGCAGACAAGCTTCACTATTTGTTGAGTTAAAAATCCTTGAAAGACACACAGAAGAGACACACTCTAGTACACACCACAATGTTTCTAAAAACTAGGAATAACCTTTAGTGTTGATGAATATAACTGCTGACAGGCCACAATAGGGTTACATAAGTGTGTTTCTTCTTATGACAGGGTCAGCCAGGTGAATGCCATCTCATTATACCTGTTTGCTTGTTTTTCCTCAAAGGCCAAGGTGCATTGGGCATGAACTGCATCATCAATTTAAAGAAATACTACAACATTTGACTTTTGTCATTTTGCAGCAAGAAAAACTACTGATGAAAATGGATTTTCACCGACTCCTAGTGTGGAATAACCTCTTAACTAATATAGAACAAGACATGAGACTTTTTCTCGTATCATTTGTAAGCACCTATGATATCCTTTTCAACAGCCGTACATGTCGTATCTCAACAAAGATGGGAAGATAAAAAGAAGAATACAGATTGGAATTCACTTGCTGTATCCATGTATTTCTTTGTATAAAGTACTTTCAACTACCTTTAGTTGCTTTTTTTCTAAAGATTGTCTAAGTGTTGATTTTAGTTTTTTGCAAAGGCTGAACCCTGTTTCATGACCAAAGCATATTTTAACCCTTAAAGCATGGGCACATGATCCCTCTGTGCTGCTGATATTTACTGAACATCTTCCTGGAAGTGAGAAAAGTGAGAAAATTCAATCTTTTTCAGAGACCTCCAAGAAACATTTCGCCTAAAGTTGAAAATGGTTTCTTAAGAAATAATTATTGCTTGGCTAATTACCTAGTGCTGTAAAGTTTTTTTTTTTTTTTTTTTTTTTTTACAAAAAATGCATGTTAAGGGTTACTGCAAACACTTTTCAAAATGTAGCAAAATATGTAATTTCATTTATATTAGTTTTTTAGCAGATTTTGTTTTAGAGCATGGTCACTGCGTCTCTAGACATATGCCATATTCTGTTCATTTTAGCTTTAATGGTGAATGTTTTTTGGGGTTTTAAATAAGTAGCTGCTTAATTATAATGCATGACTTTGCTTACTAGACACCTACTGACAGTTTGTTGTATCTATAATTGGATTTGGATGTTTTTCTGCTTTAATGATATTCAATAGTTTTGTCCAGTTTTGAAACAGTATAATTAGCCAACATGACCAAAGTGACCTTTTTTGTTTAGTCTTTTATTTATGATAATTAGATGTGTTTTTAACAAACGACAAAATGGTAATAAGACATACAGTATGTTGTCAGTGCTGCATTAAAAGTCAAAACCAAAAGCAAACATTCCTAAAGACTTCCTCTTTGCCTTTATTACAAAGATGTAACAGTATATCTGTCTGTTATGTACATAAGTTTAATACTTTTGTTGGCCAGGGCAAGATGTTTACTGTGGCTGTTAGACCTGTTAATACTTTTTATCTGAACATTTATTAAGTGCAGTTAAATTGGCAGAAGGAGCAAGAAAATGTTCTTTTGGTAACAGGCCTTAAGAGGATAAGGAGGGATGGAAAGGACACACAGGGGAAGGAAGGACAGGAAAAACTCTTCCTTGGGAGAAGGATCTTTTACAACCAGATCCTCGATAACCATAACTCTAGATGGACTTTTGCTTTTATTTGACAGTAGAGATTAGGTTAAAAGGAAACAAGGTGCAAGAGAGGGAATGACATTGGGCAAATGAGCTGAGTAAGATTTAAACCTGGTTGTCCCACATATTTGGCATATCCTGACTAATTCAAAGCACATTCAAACATTTGATTACATATATACATATTGTAGATAGTTTTTTGGCTAATTCTAATTCCCTGTGCTTATAATGGCAAGGCAAGGCAAGCATTTTTATTTCTATAGCACAATTCATACACTGGGTAACTGAAAGTGCTTTACAGGAACAAAAGACAATTTACAAGATTTAGATTAAGAAACATAAGAAAAATTTAAAGCATTATAAAAGAAGAAAAAGAAAACACTTTAAGTGGTAGTGTAGGTGGAGCTAAAGAGGAAGGTTTTTAACCTCCCCTTGAACATTGTTAGAGTTGAGGCTGTTCCAGGTTTTTGCTGCATGAAACTTAAACGCTGCTTCACCCTGTTTAGTTCTAACTCTGGGCTTGAGCAGAAGGCCTGTCCCAGATGTTCTCAGAGTCCGAGGAGGCTCATAAGCAACTAGCATTTCAGAAATATGTTCTGGTGCTAAACCATTAGGAGACTTGTAAACCAACAGTGCTGTTTTAAAGTCTATTCTCTGAGCAACAGGAAGCCATGGAATTGAAAGTCCATGATGACCCCTAGATTTCTAAATTGATTTTTAGATTTTAGAGAAAGAGACTCGAGGTAACTGCTGAGACTTTCTTTTTGTTTCTGTGGCCCGAAGATGATTAGTTCAGTCTTGTTTCTGTTCAGCTGGAGAAAATTGTTTTGCATCCACACGTCAATCTGTTTGATGCAGTGACACACTGCATTGATTGGCCCATTTTCACCTGCTGTGAATGAAAGATAAATGTGTGAGTGTCATCTGCATAATTATGGTATGAAACGCCACAGAAGTGTATTAACTGGCCTAAAGGAAGCATGTAAAGATTGAATAAAAGAGGTCCCAAGATAGACCCCTGTGGAACCCCACATGTCAGAGCCATTTGGTCTGATACACAGTTACCAACCGAAACAAAGTACGTCCTGTCTTCAAGATATGACTGAAACAATTTCAGAGCAGTTCCAGTGATACCTATCCATTCCTCTAATCTTTGCGACAGGATTTCATGGTCCACTGTATCAAACGCAGCACTCCAGTCCAACAGAACTAAGACAGAGACTTTGCCCGCGTCAGTGTTCAGACGGATGTCATTTGTGACTTTGATAAGTGCAGTCTCAGTCTGTGATGGGCCTGAATCCTGACTGAAGAGGATCAAAGCAGTTGTTAAGTAATAGAAAGTCATTAAGTTGCTTGATATGGGCCGATAGTTGTTGAGCTCTGTAGCATCAAGACTGCTCTTCTTTAGGAAAGGCTTAATGACTGCAGTTTTTAAGGCCCTTGGAAAAGTTCAAGACTGTAAGGAATTATTGACTATATCAGTGAGTTGTGGTAACAAACTGCTTAGTACTGATTTTAGAAATCTAGTGGGTAGAACATGGAGGCAGCAGCTGGATGAACTTCAATCGTTCTGTCATTAACGGGTGTAAAATGTGTAAACTCAACCAACGGTCTCCTATGTGGCTGCAGTGTTGTTGTTTGTATCGCATGTTCAATGCCTTGAACCTTGTTAAAAAACAATGCAAACTCATTGCATTTAGTGGTGGAATTAATTCTGGAGGAAATGGAGCTGGAGGGTTTGTTATAATGCATAGTTTTTTTTTTTTAGGGAATCAATAATGATGTAACAATAAAATTATCTTGACTGTTAACAGGGTAAATGACCCTAAATGAGTAATAACAAAACGTGCACTGACAAAGGAGACAACACCTAGAGAAGGCCATGCAATGCTTCATTGACTGGACAGACTCCTATCAATCAACATGTTTAAACTGTTGTGTACTGTGACTTAAAAAGGGCAGATGAATAGTAACCACCTCATACGTTAAACAGCCACCCACAAGCAGTACTAGGATAGCATGTAGAAAATGAATGAATGAGCTCCTCCTCCTGTCTCCTCGCAGAACAAGAGTAAACGTTTATTTAAAAGAATTGCATCAGAGTATAGCGCTAAGATGGAGCAGCTACCCACATACCAACCATCTGCTGCACACACATCCTTTTGGGACATAATGATCTCAGACTTTGACACCCCGGACTGATTGTTGGCCTCTTTAATCAGTCCAGCAACCCCTGTGGATTTCCCATACTGGGAGTCTTTGTTGTACTCCATAGAACTGTTTTTGTTTGTGTGCAGTCGATGTTCAGCGCAACATACATTACTGTCTCCAAGTCTGCTGCTTACTGTGCAATGTCTACACCAGCCCTAATCTCAGACCTTGCACACTGTGACATTGTTCACACCTTCTGCTCGAGTCTCAATTGTTTATAATTTATTTCAAGCACTTTATTCTTCTCACATTGGCACACTGGACCATGACCTGAACAGACCGCATGCAACAGCCATGCAACACGCCTGACACTCGGCTGAACTCTTAAGAAACTTAGGGTTCTTTTAATTAACCTCCTCTGCTTTTCCCAATCACTACCTGCCGTTCATATATTCACTATTGACTGCAAAGAAATGTCTAATATTTGAGGCTGTATGATGGAAGTATATATTTAAACTGCAATTAGCTGGGGTCATCTACGTGCCCTACAATGAGTTAGTGACCTGTTCCTTTTCTTTTTCTCTTTGCTTCTCTGTCTTGACTGTGGTCACTTTTAACTCATTTATCAAGCTACGCTAAAGTTGTTGAGCAGCGGCTGTGTCAGCGGCTGTGTAACCACAGTCCTAAAAAGGTCGGTTCAAAAAATAAATAAAGTCAGTCAATAAATAAAAACTAGAAAAATGAATAAAATAAAAACAATAATAAAATGCCTCAGCTCAACTTGTATTAAAAGCCAGAGCAAAGAGGTAGGTTTTCAAAAGGGATTTAAAACTCTGGATATTTGTAGCAGCTCTAATGTTCAGAGGGAGAGTGTTCCAGAGTTTGGGGCCTGCTCCAGGAAATGCTTTTTTACCACTCGTTTTCATTCGTGATCGAGGACAGTCTGAGTACAACAACTGAGTAGAGGACCGCTGTGCTCTGACTGAAGTGTGCACAGCAGTTCCAATAAATAAGGAGGTGCCAGCCCATTTTGTGATTTTAAAACAACTCTTAAAGTGTATTCTAAAAGTGGCTCAGTGGTAGAGTGGTCATCCTTCAACTGGAAGGTAGGCGGTTCGATTCCCGCTCTTCCCACAGTTCATATTGTCGTTGTGTCCTTGGGCAAAACACTTAACCCACTTTGCCTCCAGAGTCTGTAACACTGGTAATTAGAAGCTCAATGTAAGTCGCTTTTGATAAAAGCGTTAGCTAAATGAATAAATGTAAATGTAAGTGGCACTGATGAAGTTGGGTGGAGAGGTTAAACTCTTACTGTTACTGTTAAACTGTTACTACTAATGGTTCTACATTTACATAGTGCCTAGCCCAAAAATCCAGCTCAGAACTGTACTATTTAACATTCAGAGTAACTTTTACTAATGCCCACCATAGGTTCAAGTTACTTAAGGCATTATAAAGCATTAAGGTAACTATGTTATTACCTTGAATAATAACAAATACTTCCCAACAACCAGAAAAACAGTCAATAATGCTTGTTCTTTTCCTCCCATGAAGCATTCAAATCAAATGCCAGATTTAAAGCTACCTGTTATGACCTATTGAGCTAAATTAAACATATGGGAATAACATGGGCAACAGCACTTGAAAGACAATTTATTTCTCAAGCTACATCAAATCATCCAACACACATTTTCTGCCTGTATCTTGTGTCTCTTGTTGACCCTTCCTTCCTACTACCACCCTCCACCCTGACTGTCCACCGTGAGATGGCAATTACCACTGTGTAGATATGCTGTCACTGCGAAGACCTTTCCTGTCCTGCAGCATCTGTCTCTCGGCCCGTGGCGCTCCCTTGTCTCCTTCTGACTGCATGTTACTGTCCTGCCCTGTTACACTCTACACCTCCGTCTTTCACCCATTGTCTCCCTCACTTAACACATCAGCGCTTATGGGTGTCTCTTTCTCCTTTTGTCCCCAAACAAGTTGTCCTGCTGCTCCTTTGCATGTTACCTGAACTCCTCCATTGGCTTTTCTTTTTCTTTGTGACTTTTCCAAGCTGCTGTTGAATCCAATAAGACTGTCCAGAGTAGTAGTGGACAGTGGACACATACAAAGATCAGCCCAATGAATTGTCATCAGTTGTCTGGTCACTAACCCATTTTGTACTTAGGGATGTCATAGACCCCAGTTAATCCAGAGCTACCTGAAGGAGGGTTTACAAACACACACAGAACAAAGGAATGTTTAGTTCCTGATATTGCTAGGATTAGTGACTAAGAGTTTATAGCCTTATTATATATAAGAATACCATTTCTGCTTGCCTTCAGTTCAAGTGTAACAAAACCACACAAAAGTTGCTATAAATAAAAACTTTACATCAAGGTTGTATGTCTTATTAGGGAAGTTAAAACTACACACCTTGACACACATGCAGGATAGTTCTCACTTTTTTATTATTATATCCTTTATTTAACCAGGAACCAGAAACCTCATTGAGATTAAAATTCTCTTTTCCAGAGTGACCTGGCCAAGACAACAGCTCACAGTTCTGGCATGTTGTTGTCTGGGACTGGCCAATGAGACATACCAGTCTGACTTGACACTCTGTAGATGTGTAGGATCTGGCACGTCATGATGATGACCACATATCAACAATTCTGAAAGTTGCTTGATGGTTTGTCCAACAGATAGATAGACAGGTAGGTTCTGACCACTGCAGACCACAAACCACCACAATACCTGGAGTTTTTCTACCTCAGCTTTGACCCATGTATTGACATCTCCCATGGTAACCAATCAAATCTATGACCATCACTTGTCATGTTATAATGTTATGGGTGATATATGGAAACACACTGTGCTGTTCAGAGGTCTGCTGTTGTTTTGTGTCTCTCAGATTGTTTGAGGATTACAGAGGCTATTCAGTGAGCCTCTGTGATAAGGAGAAGTCAGCAGCTGTAGTTCACACAAGTACAATGTGGGCTTTATGACATGAGAAAAGCTTTATTTGTGCACTTTAGTGGTATGGGAGGTTATATAGGGACAGTCCATGGATCTGAGGAAGTGTCAGCTCTATCAGCATGTGCGTGTTTGTGTATGTGCTGTGGAAGAGGGCCAAGTTACTTGGCAAGATTGTGTTCAGTGTCAGCTTTTATTGGAAATCACGCAGTGTGGAGAAAGCACTGCTTTTAGCAACTCTTATTAAGTGTGGATATAAAACACTATGTAAAGCAGCTCAAGCTTGACTCTTTTGATATTCTGCTAATGTGGCTGAAGAAAACGCTGCCATTTAAGTGTGAAAGTAGGAGAGTGTTTTTATTGCTTGAAATGCATTGAGTAATTAATATATTTATGTGGATTTTATAGGGAATTAAAGCGAGATACAGAGGCCTCACTGTGGAAATTAATTCAAGCATTAAATCCTACATTTGACAGAATTGACAGTACAAGCAATGCATACTGTTATATCAAATGTTATCAGTTCAAGAATACCACTAAAATTGTAATACTTGCTTTACAACAACTGGGCACTCACTGAAAATAACTTGTTAAAATAACATGTTATAGAACAAAACACATAGAAACATTGAGACAACTTTTGTCACTTTTCCCCGTAGAACCAATGTTTCAGATTTGTGTTGTTTGTAATGCAGTAATTGTTAAAACATAATTTTAGCCAATAGCCTACTTCCCCTTGACAACAAGTATATAACTTAATAGGGCTTCTATGCAGGTTTCTTGAGACTACAGACAATGCTTTTTTTTTAGTGATTGCACAGAAAAATGAAATATGATTCTTACTTCTTCTTTCTTGTATTGATATGGGATGGGTTCTTCAGCATGTTCATGGACTACTAATTATTTTCAATTAATTCATTAATGAGCAGCATATATGGCATCAATCACTGTTTTAGTGTCTCACATTCAAAGGCCCAGTGTTGCAGTGTATTACCACTGCTAGCACTGCAGTAACCTTAACAAAACCTCAGTTGGATGTGCCTGCTGACGATCAATAATACAAGTTGCGTTCATTGTGTTGCCTCTCACTTCAAATTAGTCTACCATATTCAATAAGAACTAAAAGTTTAGCACTGTGTAGCATCAGTAAAAATAAATGGGCCACATTTTCCTTGACTACACAGAAAATACCTGTATTGTTGCTTTCATAGACCTTTTAGTTTTTGAGAGTTACCTTTTAATTTGTATCTCTAACCATGTCAACATGTTTTAATCAAAAGCCTGTCTATAAAACTAGCAGTTTGTAAAACAGAAAGGAACAACTACTAATGTGTTTCCATCAATGGTGCATTGTAATCACCTCAAAACAACACTATATACTGTATGTCCCCTTCAACAACCCAAGTTAAAGGGGCCATTTTAGTTCTATTCCTGCAATCGCTCAGAGCAGACAAACTGAACACTGCTGAATGAGAAGCACATTAATGTTTATTTCTGCATTTTTGCATAATTGTTTATGTGGGGCATCCACATGCTGTGTGCTTGGATTTGTGCAGAAAACTATTCTTTGTCAATGTGTATTATATTTGACAGTTACATGTTCATAATTAAGTTATTCATCTCACCATCTTTTAAAAATGGAGCCAAAACAGATGACATTTAAATGTCCAAACCTTTTACGACAATAATTTTATTGTATTGCATCTTACATCTTCATCAAAAATGATTATTATAGAAGTTCTAGTGTTACCCAACATTACACCAGATGGACTGGACACATGTGTAAATGCCTGACAAAACCATGAACAGAATAAAAGAAACATGCTTTTCTAGTGTGTCGGCCAGCATTGTCATCTGTGTGTGTTGGAATGTGGCAGACTGCTGGGGACGCCGCGGGACATGAGCGAGCTGTTTGATGTTATCAGCGTCTTTTCGAGTTACCCAAGGCCCTAATCTATCTGCGCAGCTGCCCAGGCCGCTCATTAGTTACTGGTAACTTTCTTTACTGTAATGTCAGCTATCAGAGGCAAGGTTGACACATGGATAGAATATCAATGTGAACAGGAATATGGGGAGGAAGAGGACTGTCAGAGATTTATCACTTTAAACCAATCCAGGGGTGTCTGCTGTGCATAAATTGGACATAACATTTGAATGAATTTGGATCAGTGCTGTGTCATATGCATTTCGTGGTTGTGCATCGTTTGTGCCATTGTCCTTCTCTGAGGTTAAACTGTGTCAAAGGATCATCATTAACTTTTTCCTAAAAGCAAATAGATGTGGACCAATCCATTAAACAATATGCTGGTGCAGGTTTTTATTTATTCTCTAATACTATAGATTCTGCAGCATGTGTCCACTTTCGCCTTTACTGTAGCTTGGTATTTTTAGGCTAATGTGCAGAATTACCTCAGAAGACTTTGTTTGTTTGGAAGAAAGGGCTCAGATATGATTCTCACAGAATGTTCTGGTCTTTTGCTCTGTTCTCGTTTGAGATGCTGAGATTTGTATGATTTTGCCTGAACACTGATTTCTGACCCCACAACCCTTAAGGTCACAACCACCTGTGTAAACCCTGTGTTTGACATTCAACTGGGCTGTGTAATCTTGCTCCAGTCAGGTGGGATGTGACCCTCCTCAACCTGCCAGTTGGAACCCACTCCATCTGCTATTGCAGGGGGCAAATGCATACAAATTGCATGCTGTTGAAAGAAAGAAAACTCAATCCTGGAAAGGAATAATGTACAAAAATAACTTCCTAAAACAGATGTTGCTACATGCACAAAACTCCATAGAGCCTTGCATTTTCTCAATACAGCAACAAACTGCAATAACATGGTAAAATACATTAATGTCTTCTATTTACAAGCAATGCAAGTACCTATGTGTGTGAAGGTGCATATATAGTGTGTAAGGGTGCATTTACACTAACCCTGTTTAGAGTGCTTTGATCAAACTCATTTCCTCAGAAAGGCAGTGGCAATGGATTATAGAGTAGTGTTAGCAGAATTTTCTTTCATCATTAACAAGTTGCTATACATTGCTATACAAAAAGCACCCAAAGGGGCAAAAGACAATGTGTAAATGTGTGACTTATTTGGAATGTGTATGAACTGTGTGAGACATTCTTGTTAGCCACCAACTGTGGTGAAGATAGTAAAAAATAAAACCCAGCAGCTCGTGCTGTTAATATTCCTCCAGCCAACACCAACTATTAGAGTCTATGTCAAAGCAGGATATGGGCTTCAGAGAACATGAGGCTATATACAATTACAGGCTGTGGGAAAGTCAATAAAAAACAATCTGTCATGGTTCTTCCTCCAATCCCTTTCCTTTCAGACGAAGCTTTGGTAATGTGAGTCTAGTATAACCCTTCCTTAGGACACTCCTGGAACCACACAGAGGTCAGTTTTTCACCGACTCATGAGGAGGATATGTGCTCTCCTCAGATACTGTATGTATTGTAAAATTCAGACTGACAAGGAGACATGTGTGCAGTTGGTAGGAAATAAATTGGTCAGATATTTGAAAGTCAAATGGATGAGAGCCAGCAATGGACATTTATGATGTGAAATGTATTATGCATAGGACTTGTGCATTTATATAGCGCTTTTTTTTACCCTTCTTGGGCAGCCAAAGTGCTTTAC
Organism: Neodontobutis hainanensis; assembly: GCA_024349245.1. NCBI lineage: Eukaryota > Metazoa > Chordata > Actinopteri > Gobiiformes > Odontobutidae > Neodontobutis > Neodontobutis hainanensis. Next base: position 6,659,721 of record JALDNG010000041.1, read on the forward strand.
ATGATGCTTCCATTCACACACATTCTCACCTGGGGCAGACAGAGGGGGAATGTCATACACACTGCACTCACATCCTTCTTCGACCACCACCGAACACACCTCTACAATCACACACATTTTTTGTATGGAGTTCATAATGTCTCTGTAAATGCTGTTTTTATACTTCTTTACCTCAATTAATGTTTTATAGTGAAAATTGCTAATTCATGCTGGAGTTAAACTCACTTACTCAATGCAGTTAGACATTAAGGTTGCACATGAGTCATTAGTGCATGGCTCTTTCTCTATTGACAGTCCTCTCATCTGCTCTAGTGAAGGTCACGTTCTAAAAGTGTGCTGCATAACATAAATACAAAAGTACAGTAGAAGCCAAAGGGTTACATAGTGCTTTAAAAAAAAGCAATTGAATAAAAAGCATTGTCTCTATTGTATTGTGAAGACCAGAAAAAATCAAAAACAAAACGACCTTATCGTACTGACATACTGCTGCTTAACTGGCGTGCTTCACTTGGCCATCAGAGACCCTCTCCTGATGTATAACAATCAATTAAGCCTATAACAAACACTGTGGAGATGCACAGCAGTGGTGTCTTTAGTGAACGTCAGATGAAACAGATGACGTTTAAGTTTGAAATATTAAATAAATTAAATGATGATAGTTACCTTCCACAAGACTTGCCATCAGCGTAGTAATGTTTAGTAAAAATATGAAGTAATTATCAAAGACCTAAAAAGCACCATATCAATTTGATATATTATTATTATTATTAAATAATTTTATAGATAAAATAAATTCTAAAATGTTAAATTTATATGTTTACCTGCACTAGACAGTGGCACAATAACCAGCTATGTTAAGCATATTTGTGCAGCTTATGTGGAACATCTATTTGTTAATAACACTGTGGTGTATTGAAAGTTGTGTAATAACTTTTTGCTGTAGTTGTTTTTGGCCATATTTGTTTTACTGTGTGTCACTCACCTGAGTTTTACAAGAGCAGTTCACCTTCAACTGTCAGAAACCAGGCCTTGTATAACATACAAATATGATTTAATGAATAAGCTATGATAAAACCATGTGACAATGTAAAGAGAATTTTCTTTTCAAGACAAAAGTAATGTAGCTTAGATTATTTTTGAGATTATCATATAATTATGCAATATTATTGTATTGTGAGTGGGACTGTTGAGTGTGTATGTACATCTTCTGTCCGTGTCTTGTAAATTATGTTTTGAGACCTCAGGAAGAAAAGCTACTGATTTTCTCAGTAGTTTTTCTGGGGATCTAAACAAACAAACAAAGACAAAAAAACAATTATTAAAGTGTATTTTCAGACACTTTACATGTTATGTTTCTGGTGGATGATTGTTTATTTTCATTCTATCTTTGCCCCTTTTCGAGTTTCTTTCACCTTTAGGTTTTTAACATTCCTTAGTGTTAGGGGTTGCCCGTGTAAAATTTATTTACACAGCTAAATCCCACAAGAAGAACATTTTTAAATGGCTTTACAGACCATTACAGAAATTGAATGTCAATCTTTACCTTCAGAACCTCTATCAGCGTAAGAAAAATTCACCCAAAATCCAACTACAGAAAATAGCATTTCCTCCAGGCTGCGGCCAATGACTGCTTATCAGCAAACTCTACTCAGTTAAATTACACATTACTCCAGTAAAATTCATTCCCTCTCTACCCTTCTCTTAAGCACACATGCAGAGTCAGTGAGGCATTGAGGAAAGGTCTCTTCTGACTCTGGTCAAATGAGTCACCTGGGAATCAGACAACATCAATCCTGCTGTCAATATAGGACAGCTGAGCCATTCATTCTCCCCGACCGGCCAGCTGTGCCAGAGAGTTCGCGATGGGAAGGAAAAAGAGAGGATTTGTTTATTTGCAGTTGTTGGCTCTTTGGCAGGAAAGAGAGAAAGTAACAGTGAATAGCTTTGAATGCTCTTAATGTCTTTATTAGCCCTCACTCTATCAGATACTACGCATAAGTTAAGCCTTTAAATATTTCTATAAATGAAAACAACTCTACAAAAATGTTAGAAACCTTCTCCAAATTTTACCAAAGAAAATATGATTCCTACAGCAAGAGATAGAGAGAAATGATTATTTTCTGCTGGTGTTTCATCAGCTCTGGATCCGTGCATGTATACATGCTGTAAATGAAAAGAGCAGGTCAGCCAAATGTCATGTGGTGGATAAACATCCTGTGGATGCTGTTCCTCAAACTGACTATTCTCACACAGTAGAGGTGCACTCCTTATGTAAGAGAATATAGACACTACACAGGTCCATGTTTCTCTGCCTTCAGAAGCACTGCAAATCTCAAATTAATGATTTACGCTTCTCTAATGCATTTTATTTGTAAATGACAACCAACACTTAACATTTAACAGTGTTCCTGAAAAAATCAGAAAATATAGATTTCTTACTGGTTTATTTATTTATAATTGTGTTTTTTAATTATAACATTGTCACAGATGGAGAAAACTAGGATAGCCTAAGTTTTAAAAACTCCAAGCTAAACAACATTCTCATAGCAACTTACCTTAAAGCAGCTATTGTTTAGTAAATGCTACCTGTGCCGACCTTTGGCGTTCTAGGTTAATCTTTTGTTTACGGACTGTTTCATTTGAAGAATTGAGTCACATATACAGTATACTATGTTGCCAAAAGTATTCACTCACCTGTTTTCCCAGGCAAATGAACATGAGTGACATCCCATTCTTCCAAAAGTGCATGTGTGAGGTCAGATACTGATGTTAGATGAGAAGGCCTGGCTCGCAGTCTCCACTCTAATTTATCCCAATGGTGCTGTATCAGGTTGAAATCAGGCCGGTCAGTTTTTTTACAAACCAAACTTGCTTATTCATTTCTTTAAGGACCTTGCTTTGTGCACTGGTGCGTAGGTGAGGAACGTGGTGGTTCGATTCCCGCTCTCCCACAGTTCATACTGTTGTTGTGTCCTTGGGCAAGACACTTAACCCACCTTGCCTCCAGTAGTTGTAACACTGGTAATTTCTGTAGAACAATGTAAGTCGCTTTGGATAAAAAGCGTCAGCTAAATGAATAAATGTAAATCTGTACTGAACCATTAACAGTTCCTTTCACTGGAACTAAGGGCCAAGCCCAACTCCCAAACAACAACCCCACACCATAAAACCCACTCTACCAAACTCTACACTTGGCACAATGCAGTCAGACAAGTACCGTTCTACTGGTAACCCAAACCCAGACTCGTCCGTCAGATTGCCAGACACGTCTCGTTATGTAAGGCTTGGATGCAGCTGCTCAGCCATGGAAACCCATTCCATGAAGCTCTCTACGCACTGTTCTTGGGGTAATCTGAACATCACATGAAGTTTGGAGATCTGTAGTAAAGTTGGCGACCTCTGCATACATGTGCCTCAGCATCTGCTGATCCTACTCTGTGATTTTTTTGTGGCCTACCACTTTGTGGCTAAGTTGCTGTTGTTCCCAAGTGCTTCTACTTTGTTATTGTAGAATATTTGGTAGTGAGTAATTTCACAACTAGACTTATTGCACAGGTGGCATCCTATCATGGCACCACGCTGGAATTCACTGAGCTCCTGAGAGCGACCAATTCTTTCACAAATGTTTGTAGAAGTAGTCTGCATGCTTAAGTGCTTGGTTTTATGCATTTGTGGCCACGAAAGTGTTTGGAACACTAAATGTAATGCTACCAACCTCCTGTATTTTAATATATAAGCCTAGCCACTGTCCCATTTCATGAGAGAGTGCCTCTCTTGGACAATACCATTCCTTCTCAACCTTTGAATTTGATTAATAGACTTTGGCTCTATAATCTTTTTATTTTAACTTCCAACTGACTGGTCTATATCTCACATTCTTTTGAAATCATCATAAGACTGTAGGAAATATATTAAATCACATTAACACATTAACACTTATTATTAAAGTATCGGTATCTGCCAGCTGTTGTGTCCTACAAACATGCATGTACTTCTAGCTGCATTTGAAATGTATTGTTGATGTCAATGTAATGTAATCCTCTACTACCAGTCGTCTGTGATAGTGCTAGAGCCAGATAAACAGGGCCAGCCCTGAAGCTACTGTTATTCGATTTGTTCTTTTACTCATTCTTCTATTTTAGAAAAAAAATATGATTGTTTCTTACACTGTGAATGTTTTCACACAGTGTAGGTCAACCATAGGCCAGTGTGTCGCCCTGCCCCTCACACCTCAGTTTATCAGACGCTTCATCTCCATTTCATGCTCCCTGTTCTCTGCTCTAGGCTTTTCATTCCAATCTCCCTCTGCTTCGGTCTTTTCGTCATGTGTGACTAATCCACTGTGATGACACAAGTGCTCTGTGTGTTTTGTGTTGGGATTTTTGTGCCTGAACCTGATTGTGAAGGGATGTTAGACAAGCGGCAGCTTTGCTTTGGGGATGTTTGAATGGAGTTTTGAAATACCCCATCACTGAGGTAAACATTACCTTGAAAACTTGATTGTAAGGAATTCTGATTTTGTTGGTTAGTGACATGAATGAGAAGCAATCATAAAAAAAAATCCACTGAGTTTTGTTAAATGTGCCATGACAAAATCAAATCTGTGAATAGTTATTGCCCTTTCTGTGAACTGTGATAATAATGAGGTTTAAACCTGAGACTTTTTTATGGGTTGACAGTCACATTTTCAAGAGAATTGAATATATTTAGCATTTTCTCATCAGCAGCAAAAGTGCCCAGCATCTTAATCCACAAAACATATGCAGACTGCAACATAATTTATACTGGAAATAAAATAGGGACAGCTCCTTAAAGTTAGTGTTTGTTGCATCTCCATTCACGTTTTTGCAGTGGCTTCTCAAGCTAAACACATAATAGTTCGCAGGAAGTACAGCACTATAATGGAAAAGAAGAACCTTTCAACCATAAGAACTACAGATTTGAAAATATTGTCAATATTGCAACATTGCTGCTGCTTTAGTGTCATAGTTTGGATAATGACAATATTATATGATTATCACAGCTAATAGAGTAGCCTCCTCTTGTGTGTTTTTATGAAAGAGTGCTGGTTCTATAAAGGTCATTTTTGAGAGGTTTTGTGCTGCTTGTTTAGAACTACTTGTTGCTTGACTTTGGATAACACAGAGGACGTGACTGTGGAGAACATACAAAAATCTTTCTATTCCATACCGCTTCCTTTTAATGGTCAGTTATTAGTCGAGTTTATAAAGTCATTTACATATTTTATTCACTTTTCCAACACCTGACATGTTTGTGTGTATCATCAGGTCTTTGTAACTGCCAAACATCATGTGGGGTTTCCGTCTCCCTGCCCTTATTCAGACATTTTTTTAAATAAATTAGGACGGTGCCACCACTAGACAGGAGTTTGGATAAATTGCTCCATAGCTGTTTTTGGTTGGCCATAGCTTTGAGCTTGATTAGGGCTATAGTCTGTCTTAAACTGACCCAATTATCCTGTAGTTTGACCTAAGTCTCACCAGAACAAACAGAAATAGATACAATTTATAATCATAATTACAAGTGCTTGTTTGCCAATTCAAGGAGAGTAGGTGAAAAACAAAAAGTGTTCACTAAAAAGGCATTTTTAGTGAACACTTTATCAATAGAAAGTATGAACACATATTGGGACTGAAGACTAGAGCTGCACGGTGTCAGGTCATGTACAGTGCATCCAGAAAGTATTCACAGTGCTTCACTTTTTCCACATTTTGTTATGCAACAGCCTTCATTATTTGCCTCAAAAATCTACAAATAATACCCCATAATGACAACGTAAAAGAAGGTTGTATGAATTCTTTGCAAATGTATTAAAAATAAAAAATGACAAATGCACAAGTACATAAGTGTTTACAGCTTTTTGCGCAATACTTTGTTGAGGCATCTTTGGCACTAATTAAAGTCTTTTTTAATATAATAGGAGTGCAGTGGCTCAGTGGTAGAGTTTCCTTACCCAGAAAGTTGGTGGTTCAATTCTCCCCAATGTTCATACTGTCTGTAGTGAATATGGTCTTATTAATAATTAATATGAATATTAATTATGAAAATTAATAATTAATATTTTGTTTATCAAAATATTAATTTCTTTCGGGGCACCACTCTAGTTTTAGACAGATCTAGAGAAACTGTTTAGTCTAGTCTCATTAATCTAAAGGAAGTAAATTCTTCTTGTTTTCGAACATTTCTTGATATAAACAGGGAAACATTAATGTCTTTATGGGATTTTATTAAAGATTATACAATGGTGAATAATATGACGGGAACATGGTAAAGCATTAAAACACAATAAGGGTTGAACACAATGGGAATACACAGGGATAAACAGTTGCATGGAGGATATGATGAAACCAGGAATGTTTTGTACAGTTTAATCTAGATTGGGGAAATTTAAAGGGACTTTTAACGGGAAAAGAAGATGGAGGCTTCGGGGCTAGAGTTTGGACTTTGTAATGCCGCCAAGGCAGTTGTGTCACGTGCGGACTTACTCTGTAGTCAGCGGGTGCTGGCCCGGTTCGTGGTCGATATCAGTGGTCCGAGACGAAGGCCCTGAATGTTCTCCAGAAAGTTCGTCACTTACTGATGAAGCGCTCCACACACCAGGGTTGCCGTACGTGCAGATCTCTTCCAGGGTGGGGTCGCCGTGCACCCGGGAAGAGAACAAAAGCGTCTAGTTGCTGTCCAAACTCGCACGGCCTCTCATCGGTTGTACCGTGTAAAAGTTGAAGTTTGTGTAGGTTATGTCACGGTCCATGAAAGAGTTCTCAGCTGTTGCTTTGCTGGTTAAAACTTGCTTCTGCGCGCTCTTTGGGGAAGAGCAGGCGCTTTAGCAGGCACGGTCTTTAGAACGAAGGAAAGTTAACTCGTTTCCACGAGGCCCAGGTTTGCGGCGGCGAGGCAGTCCTACTGGACCGTCCGCCAGAAGGCCGCAGGCTCACCGCGAAGGGTGAAGCGTGCTGAAGAAGCTGAAGAGAGAGAAGGCAGAAGGGAGAAGGGCAGAAGGGATGATTCTCTGGCAGCGTGCCAGTTTTGTCACCTTTGGAAAAGGGGCGTGTCTTACGAAGAAGGGTGTTGCCTTGGCAAGTTTGACTAAAGTTTAAGTGTTTAAACTAAGTTTTAAAACATTCCTTGCTTCACAATTTCTTTTGGTTTTTCATAAACACGCAAAACACTTGTACTGCAAAGTTATACAGAGGCATTTGTCAGGACATGATGGAAACAATTGTTACATTTCCTTAAAACAGAACACAACCTGCAAACAAAACTAGGATGAGGAGTCGCCACGACTCCGGCCCTGAAAAGAACAGTATAACAACAGCACATTAATACAATAATTCTTTTATTAAAATAACAAAATATCCTTTGGGGAGAAGTCAATAGTTCTCTGTCCGGTCAAACACAAGGGGTAGTGTCTGACCATCAGAAGTTCAGGGTTCTGGTGTGATCAAACGCATTCCTACGTCCTTCTTGAGTGCTAAAGAAAGTTCTGGGTAAAGCTGAATCAACACCCTTTATCTTTAGGATTTACAGTCCTTGGACATGGTGCCAGGATGTGGTGCTGGTCCTGAGTCACCTTTGACCTGGGATGCGTCCCTGGCCAGGTTTTGTCCTGGTCATGTCAACAACGCAGAATAGTTAAACACGGTTTACTGAAGGTTCCTGAGTCCTTAGTAAAACAGTTTGGAGGTCGGTAAATGATACAAGACAGATGTTATAATCCGTGTGGAGTTTTGTGCAAACTCTTGTTTGCTGGGGGCCTCTCTGGAAGTGATAAGTGTGGAATTCTGGAGACTGATCTGCTACAGTCCCCCCTTTTCGACACGATGCTGGTTCCACAAGTTTCGTGTCGACATCCTTGCAGACCAGGGAGTAAGCCACACGTTAAACACACACAAAAGCCTTGGCGTCACACATATGTACTAATGTAAACCTGATTAAGGGCAACACATTAATCATAATTTGGAGTGGCTTTGTCTGTTTTAGGGGCAAAGTTGGACAGGGTGGTTAGAGGAGGTACCTAATGGTTATGTTTGATCATAACAAAAGATACAATGCAGAAGTCTTCTCATTGTTAGGCCTTTCACTGAGAGGCTAGTGTCTCTAAGCGTGTCAGTCATCAGCAAGGTGACCAGTTGCGTGTGTGCATAGTCTACCGCGGAGAGGGTTTCGTTTAGTCTCACTGAGTGCTTGCCACTGACAGTGTTCTTCACGCTTTCCCTGTCGTTTTGGAGTAGCTGTTGTCGTTGGCTGATCTGCGCTTTTTAGAGAAACTGCTAACAATGGTTACAGTGGACACCTGAGGTTAAACCAAGTGCCCACAGTTATCTATGGAGACTGTAGAATGTTAAGAGGACTGAGGCAGGAGCTAGTTGTGAGGCGGAGTCTAATTGGCTACCTATCGCAGTTGGCTGCGGGTAGTAGTCTGATGGGCAACCTGAGGTAACTGGTTGCGGGACACAGCCTCATTGCCTAGGCGTAAAGGCTTGGGGAAAGGGGTCAGGCTTTGGCCTTGGAGTGCTTGCACCCCCCTTTCCTCTACCTGGTGGCACCTTGGTGTCTTCTGCCAGGCGCACCTGAAGCTGGTCAATGAGCAGGCGATCTCGATCTCGTTCGTGAATGAGATCCTCCACCTGTGCTCTCAGGAACTCTTTCTGTTCAGCTGCCTTTGATAGCATGTCTGCGGCCAGCTGCGCGCTTTGTCCCGATTTTATGAGTTCCGACCGTATAGTGTCGTACTCATCTTCTTGAGTACGGAGCTCATTATTCAACGCCGTATAATCATGTTGAAAACGGTTGAGGTCCCGCTTCTGGCTCTGGATCTCGTCATGACTGCGTGTCAAGAGATCCACTGCTTGTCTCTGCTGAGCTCGCAGGACAATAGCCATTTGCCCTAGCAGTTTGGTTAGGTCCTCGCCCTGTGGCTTGGTGGTTAGTGCTAAACTAACTAGGGACCCGAGGATGGAATCAAGTCCAGGGGGTCGATGTCCTGAACCTCGCTCACATATTGAGGACTCAAATCCTCTGTTAATTCGCTCAGGACTGCATCCAGTTGTTCCAGCGGTTTGGTGGAACTGGAGGACTCTGGGGTCAGGTCAGCCATGTTGGATAATGTGACTCTCTACAAGAAATGGTTTAGTTACAGTTAATTGGGGTTTTAACTGTAGAGAGGGGATTAAATCGATGGAGTCAGATTTAAATTTGTATTGGCTGTTCGCAATTGCCTGTTGGCTGGATGTTAATTTAGGGCTAGCAGTGCTGTGGGGTAGGCGATGCTAGTCTGTGAAATTAACAATTCAGGAGCAGGGGTTAAGTCTGACAATTCATGCAGGTAATCAGCTTCTTAAATTACAGCTCTGACAGGATTCGTGCAGGGTTAAGTCTGTTCAGACGTAACAGCAGTGTTGTCGTGGGGTAGCTGTTTTAGTAAGCTTTTTAATGCGTCATTCAATTTAGCTGCTCCTTAGAGAGAAGTCACAAAGTCACACTTATATTGAGCCAAATTAACTGCATGGGTCAGTAGCAAAGCTACTTACAGTACAGGTAATCTGACACAATATCAATGCGTTTAGTTTCCGATGTATTGAGCATTTAAGTTATTAAACAGTGTTATCTGTCGAAGCAGTGTTAACAAAAGGTTAATTTACTTATAAGGTTAATCATTGAGGTGTTTCAGTGTCAATGAAAGCGTTAACTATTCATTAATTATCAAAGCTGTAAGCTTTTCGATCAGCGTCACTACTTTCAGGGAAGGGTGTAATTCCTTTGAGTGACCGCATGAGGGAGGTGTGGAGCTTATCCCTGTGAATTAGTGGTTTAGCACCTCCCTTCCGCTAGGGGGTGATAGAGACTCTCGTGAGTCGGTGGTTTCGCACCTCCTTTCCGCTAGGGGGCGATAGAGACTCTCGCGAGTCTGAGGTTTCCCAAGTGACGTTTTCGACACGCTCCTTTGGGGGTCCTGGCGCGAAGCTTGCTTTCGGCTTCCAGTCAGAGGTTTACTCTGGACGTGTCTACAACTCTTTAAACAGCGGTTTAAACACAGCAGCGCTTTGTACAAGGCCACGTTTTAAACACAAGCACATTTACCACAGCAGGCTCAAACCACGTTTTTAGACAAAACGCACGGCAGCCCTCGTGGCTTTTAGGGGGAGGGTTTTCACAGTTAGCTAGGCTGCGAAGGTCTCCGCACGGGTTTTTAATCTGCTTCAAAATACACCCGGCTTACAAGCCTTAGGGGAGACAAGTTTTCTCATAAATTCCGGTACAACGCGGCAATTTTTGCAACTTGTAAGAGACAATTTTAACTTAATTCTGGTACAACGCAGCAATTAGCTTTGTCTCGGGCCCATATACACACTTTGGCTAGCTGACAAGTATTTAATTAATGCTGGAATCTCGCAGCCATTAATAAATTTCATAATTCAAAAAGTCCTTCAGCGGACTTTAAAACAACTTTAATAAGTTCTTCTTAATGCTGGAAGCTCGCAGCCATTAGAAGGAACTCAAAATGGATGCTCTGAGGGTCCACGTGTTTTACACACCCAAACCAATCCACTTCAACAAAGTCTCTCTGTCTTCAGCAGACTTTTGGCAGCTTTAACAAACATTTAATTCATGCTGGAGTCTCGCAGCCATTATTCAATGTTTGAATTGACGCTTTCCGCGTCACTGTACGTACAGTATCAGACTTTCACGGGTCAGGCCAGCTGACACGGTTTGAAGTCAACACACAATTTCGATAGCATTTGATCACCTAGCGATGATCACACACACACACGCAGTTAAACGCATCACCAGATAAAGCACAGCTTAGACACAGCTTTCAGTGGACAGCAATTTGCATAAAGACTTTAGGTGTTATTTAATAATTTCAGTATTTAATCAAGAATATTCTTCCAAGGCCTCACGAGGGGCGCCAAAAATAATACTGTAGTGAATATGGTCTTATTAATAATTAATATGAATATTAATTATGAAAATTAATAATTAATATTTTGTTTATCAAAATATTAATTTCTTCGGGCACCACTCTAGTTTTAGACAGATCTAGAGAAACTGTTTAGTCTAGTCTCATTAATCTAAAGGAAGTAAATTCTTCTTGTTTTCGAACATTTCTTGATATAAACAGGGAAACATTAATGTCTTTATGGGATTTTATTAAAGATTATACAATGGTGAATAATATGACGGAACATGGTAAAGCATTAAAACACAATAAGGGTTGAACACAATGGGAATACACAGGGATAAACAGTTGCATGGAGGATATGATGAAACCAGGAATGTTTTGTACAGTTTAATCTAGATTGGGGAAATTTAAAGGGACTTTTAACGGGAAAAGAAGATGGAGGTTTCGGGCTAGAGTTTGACTTTGTAATGCCGCCAAGGCAGTTGTGTCACGTCGGACTTACTCTGTAGTCAGCGGGTGCTGGCCCGGTTCGGTGTGGTCGATATCAGTGGTCCGAGACGGGCCCTGAATGTTCTCCAGAAAGTTCGTCACTTACTGATGAAGCGCTCCACACACCAGGGTTGCCGTCCACGTGCAGATCTCTTCCAGGGTGGGGTCGCCGTGCACCGGGAAGAGAACAAAAGCGTCTAGTTGCTGTCCAAACTCGCACGGCCTCTCATCGGTTGTACCGTGTAAAAGTTGAAGTTTGTGTAGGTTATGTCACGGTCCATGAAAGAGTTCTCAGCTGTTGCTTTGCTGGTTAAAACTTGCTTCTGCGCGCGCTCTTTTGGGGAAGAGCAGGCGCTTTAGCAGGCACGGTCTTTAGAACGAAGGAAAGTTAACTCGTTTCCACGAGGCCCAGGTTTGCGGCGGCGAGGCAGTCCTACTGGACCGTCCGCCAGAAGGCCGCAGGCTCACCGCGAAGGGTGAAGCGTGCTGAAGAAGCTGAAGAGAGAGAAGGCAGAAGGGAGAAGGGCAGAAGGGATGATTCTCTGGCAGCGTGCCAGTTTTGTCACCTTTGGAAAAGGGGCGTGTCTTACGAAGAAGGGTGTTGCCTTGGCAAGTTTGACTAAAGTTTAAGTGTTTAAACTAAGTTTTAAAACATTCCTTGCTTCGCAATTTCTTTTGGTTTTTCATAAACACGCAAAACACTTGTACTGCAAAGTTATACAGAGGCATTTGTCAGGACATGATGGAAACAATTGTTACATTTCCTTAAAACAGAACACAACCTGCAAACAAAACTAGGATGAGGAGTTCTCGCCACGACTCCGGCCCTGGAAAAGAACAGTATAACAACAGCACATTAATACAATAATTCTTTTATTAAAATAACAAAATATCCTTTGGGGAGAAGTCAATAGTTCTCTGTCCGGTCAAACACAAGGGGGTAGTGTCTGACCATCAGAAGTTCAGGGGTTCTGGTGTGATCAAACGCAATCCTACGTCCTTCTTGAGTGCTAAAGAAAGTTCTGGGTAAAGCTGAATCAACACCCTTTATCTTTAGGATTTACAGTCCTTGGACATGGTGCCAGGATGTGGTGCTGGTCCTGAGTCACCTTTGACAGATGTTATAATCCGTGTGGAGTTTTGTGCAAACTCTTGTTTGCTGGGGGCCTCTCTGGAAGTGATAAGTGTGGAATTCTGGAGACTGATCTGCTACAGTCCTTGTGTCGTTGTGTCCTTGGGCAAGACACTTAACCCACCTTGCCTCCAGTGCTACAGCTCTGGTGAATGAGAGAGTCCATCGGCGCAAAATGGCTGCCACCACTAGTGTGTGACTATGGAGTGAATGAATAATGGACTGTGTAAAGTGCTTTGAGAGCTTTGAATAGCACTAAATAAAATCCAATCCATTATAGTTATAATGCTACAAGCTTGCCACACCTATTTTTGGGCAGTTATTCACATTCTTTTTTGCAGAACTTCTTAAGCTCCATCAGGTTGGATGGTGAGCGTCAGTGCACAACCATTTTCAGATCTCTCCAGAGATGTTCAGTTGGGTTTTTTTTGGTTTTTATTTTTTTTTGCAAAATTCAAATAATTTTCTTTTACATTGTCATTATGGGGTATTGTTTGTAGAATTTTTGAGGCAAATAATACATTTATTAATTTTGGAAAAAGGCAGTAACATGACAAAATGTGGAAAAAGGGAAGAGCTGTAAATACTTACTCTGGATGCACAGCATGCTTGTCAATAGGATAGAAGCAAACCTGGGATTGATTGATTAATAAAACATGTGCTTATTGTGCGGTTACACACAAAGTACACAATGTGAAATTAGTTTAACATGTCATCCAGGTGCCTTTCTTTGCATTGTCTGAGAAATTTTAAAGTGAAGACATGGTAAGCTCTCTTCAAACATGATAACTTTACATTTTTGTTATTGGCTTCTTGTTATAATTGAGACTTCGGCTCAAAGTGTCACATGAAAAAAATTTGAACATTATAGAACACAAGTTACAAGTTAGAAGAAACTAAATGCTTAGGAACCCTTCGGAAAGAACTGCCTTTGAATTCTTAACATTATTCTTTTTCTCCACCAGGACTATAGATAAGATAAAACACCCTGAATATACATTATATACTGTAGATAAGAATCATAAACAATGAATAAACTGTCACAAAGCAAAAAAGGTTGCCGCTGCTTTAATCATTGGCCTTAACACCGTTGTGGCGCTCTCCCCTCGCTCTGTGCTTTCACTGAGAGTAATGTGCTGCTTGACACAAGAATGGATGGAAAGAGAAGCCAATGTCAACAGCGGGTGGTAGCTGAGAAGTGGTTTTTCATTGCTGGCTGTCATAACAGAAGTGTCTGGTCATGTATCTCTTTGACTCCAAACAGTACATCACCAGACACTGTAAACACACACTGCAAAAGACATACAACAGAAAGCACTAAGTGAATGTATTCTTCAAATTCATAATAGTTTGTGATGAATACCAAGCAGTTAACTGGACACGGAGCTATTTACCACCAGTGAGGAAGATAAACAACAATGTAAGAAAAACAGCAAGGCAGACAGAAAGATAAAACGCAGATGGACAGTAACAAATAGATAAAGAAGGAAAGACTTAGTGGGGTGTAAATGTTTCCAGGGTAGTGACGCTACAAACACAGCAAGACTTACTTTAATGAGAAACTCGGATCCAACTTTCAATCCTATAAGAGAGTTTACATCCCCTCTCTCCTATCCTTTACCTCTTCCCTCCGTCTCCTGCTGTTGAGCTTCCTTCCCCAGTTACGTCTCATTCTGCCAGCAGATGTGGAGTCCTTAAAACCTCCTCCGAGTGCAAATGTGTGCACATAACCATCTATAGTTGAACAGACATTGAGGGACAAGAGAGGATGCCTCTGAGTTATTGGTGCATATAAGGAGGACATTTTTTTCTTTTTTGACATTTTGAAAATAAATCTGTTCTAGACTTTCAATCAAAGTCATTGATTGAACATTGATTTCCAAATCAATAGACAGACATATGTCTTACAGAACTTAAGAGACTCAAAATATCACTCTCACAATACGGTAAATGTAAATCTATTTAGCACTTTACAACCACCCACAATTGAACCAAAGTTCTTTACAAACACACCGGAAAACAAGCGTTTAAATATAAGTAAGATAAAACAATAAACTAAAATAAAAAGACTAAAAGCCATTCTAAATAGATATGTTTAAAGCTAACATTTAAAAAAAACACAGGTCAGTGATGAGACAAAGTGTTTGACCTGGGTTCCTCCAGCAAGAGTTGTCCACTCACAGACGGTTGTCATTTCAGATAAATTAGATGAGACGGGTCCATTAAGGGCTTTAAAAACAAACAATAAAAGTTTAAAAATCAATTCTAAAATGGACTGGAAGCCAAAGGAGAGAATAAAGGACAGGAGTATACACAAGTGCGGTAAGTCACTGCATGTAACCAAAATAATGTGTGTGTATATAGAGTTAAAGGTAGATAGAGAGATTTCATACTCCTTATGTAAACACTGTCAGTGTCTTTAGTGTCGTTGTGTCCGCCAACAGTCGTCTCATCTTCACTAATGTCTGGGTGGGCTGGCACAACAGCTGCACAGAAGGCTTCCTCTTCCCATAAAAGCACAGAGCTGACAGGTGTTGCAAAGTAATGTGCCAGATTAATAAACTGTGAAAATATGTAATAAAATAAATTTATTAAACAGCATGCTATATAGATATTTAACGATTATTGGCTTTAAAATCTTTATATAGGGTTACATTTTATTTTTACTGAAAAACTGTATAAGTAAGGGGAAGAATTTGTCATTGGTAAAAAAAAAAAAATACACTAAATATGGCTAACTAGAGGTTTTAGGTGTATGTCTGTGAATAGACTTGCCAGCATATGCCCTAGTGTTAGCCGGTATATAATCAAATATGCAGTCTCTTTCATTAAATTCTAAAAATTTGACACAAACAACACCTTTATCAACATTTAGTACCTGTCAGTATCAAGCTGAGTGAGTTTAATCCACTTAACATAGTTATTTTTTATGCCAATACCGTGGTTTAGGATCCAGTACCAAGAAAAACATGGCTATGCTCTGGCTCTCGTGATTAGTCAGAGGTCATAGTGTTCGTGTTGTGACATTGACCTTCGTAAATGACATGAGTCTGGCCCTTGTTTGAGTGACATCAGGGTGCCATCTTTAAAGCTTCACAAAGTTCACATATGGTTCCTTGCCCGATAAAGGGTTGCATTGCTATATCTTTTCCTAAAATTGCCGCCTAACTACAAGTGTTTTGTGAAGTGTAGGTGAAAAGGTATAAAATTTGTAGTATTTTTGGGGAATTAAGAGGTAAAAGTTCAGACTGGAACTTTCACAGGTCAGTTTATAATGACAATGTAAACCTCAATTTTCTGAAACCACCAAAAATGGAAAATAAGTAAATCCTAAGCATAAAATGATGAGCGTGCTTCACTTCCAGCAGTGCTCAGTTTGTCCAATCAGGGCAGCTTTTAAAACAAGATCTTCTGTCAGTGTTTTTGGGGGTAGGGCTTTTAGAGTTATTTTTTTTACCAAGATGGACACATGTAAAGAATATTGTTTTGATGTCATCAAAAAAGGTTTTGACTAATGTGTGTCATTTTGTTTAATTGCACACTGCATCTGCACAAATGTATATAACAATCATCTTCACCTCTACACATTCCTAAATTGGATTGTTTTTTAATTTCTAGAGGAAGCTTGCCGAAAAGACACCGTAAAAGTACTTGATAGTTGTCATAATAAAAACTGTTAAATTTATTTCTGGCCATTTTAACTCGTGTAACTGTAAACCTTGTGATACTGAGACATCTTTACAGCTGTAGAGCACTTTATTCATTAGGACAGCGCAGTAAACTTTCTCATTTCCATGCATTGTCCCCGTTTATGAGCTTCATCAAAAATTGGTGGAGGATAAGCTGCGATTGTTGTAGTCCATTTCTGGAACATTGTAGTCCCACCCACCACTGTTATGCCACAGCTTAAAATGGCAAAGTCGGACTGTGTACACCCTAAAAATGTGTATAAGTGCACTTGTTTGGTGTTTTTTTCCTTGAGAATGGGTGCTATTCCATCTTAAAATGTACAGATGTGTTTTATAGGTGTAATGAAGTTTAGCTTTATTGATTTGGACTCAGTCCTGACTCGCAGCTATTGGCTTCATTTCCGCCCCGACCCATATCGACCGCATTAATTCCAGTGGACAATAAAACTTCAACTGTTCCACTGATCACCACTCCATGAGCCTAAACTGATTGTTCTGCACTATTAGGATGGAGCCGGAGTGGGAGGAGGGCGGAGGGGGTTGTAGCAGTAAGAAAAATGCACCGTCAAAACCAAGGTTATAATTAAATTAAATTTTTTATATTTTGTTTGTTTTTTATTGTGTAAAAAATTGTGTATTACCTCATGTAGATGGCATGTTGAACTGGCTTTACTCCAAATGGGTGACTGCTGTGTCAGATCAAAGTCATATCTCAGCTCTCGTCAGGAGCATCAACTTACAAAGCTCAGCTTTGAAGTCTACCCAACCTCCAAACATTTATATTACATTTTTAAGCTGGAAGAATATAAAAAGTTTGATCATTGGGGTAAAATTTTGCTTGGTATACCAGTCCTGCCTAGGACAGGTCTGGTCCCTTCC
This sequence comes from Neodontobutis hainanensis, assembly GCA_024349245.1. NCBI lineage: Eukaryota > Metazoa > Chordata > Actinopteri > Gobiiformes > Odontobutidae > Neodontobutis > Neodontobutis hainanensis. The sequence continues at coordinate 6,676,834 of JALDNG010000041.1, forward strand.
TCACAGCGAATCCCTTTTCTCTGCAATTTTACGTACAGACCAATCACATGTCGGTATAGAAGATGTATATATAGTAAATGCATCAAAACTTAGCATTGATTTAATACTCAAAATGTCAGTTTATTCTTATAAATAACCATTTGCTTTTTGGTTTCAATTCCAAAAACTCCTTAGCATTGTGTGGGGCATGTATAAACTGCTTTAATCTAGAACCCGGTCAATGTTTATAACGTGGCGTTAAGCGTTGCTGTGTTGTGTGTGGAGCCTAAATGACACAAAAGGCTGGACAGAAGAGGATTTTGGTGAGTTATTAATGGGCTTTGGTGATTGGGTCATCTCTTGAATTGCAGAAGTCTATATGGCAGCACCCAGCACTATACTAACTGACCCAAAGCAAACAACAAAAATCGCTGTCCGATAGTGTAATCAAAATAACCTGCACTCATACAGATACGCTCAGCTGCTGAACACTGTTGTGTGTCTGCCAGTAGGGGCGCTGTAATCCCTGCTGCTACAACAAGTAAAATCTACAGCAAATAAGAACGACATGTAAATGATTGACCAAACCTCAATGGAATTTTAGAGTTTTCTGAGGAATGCGTTGTTGTTTAAACAGAAAGAAAAATACCAGCTGTTATTGTTTATTTGGTTTATTGAAAAGGAACAATGTTCAGAAAAAATATGTTTTGCACCAGATTATAGCTTATAGCTCAGCCAGTATCCATCTGCTGTCCCTCAGACACACCGACATACATTACACTTAGAACAGTACAGAAAACAATACAGAACAAAAGTACAAAAACACATCACAATGCACTAATATTAGTTGTGAAAATAAGTGTGACTGTCCCCTGTCTAACCTCGGTCTACCCTACTTACCTCAGCCCATAATGTGTTTAACAAACGCAGCTATCTCTGAACACTTAAGTGTTAAGTGGCAAAGGACAGCCATGAAAGGATTTAATGATGAGAATTTAAGCCATAACTTATCTTTGTCAGTGTGATAAGTTCTGAGAGAAATTTAAGCTAATTACCTTACCCCATACTACAGGCATGTGCGCTCCGAGAGTGACTGAGGTGATAAAAGAGAAAACGCACAAAACAGGAAAGGAACAGGGATAAAAAAAAAAAATTAACAGCCTCATCCCTTAACGATTTTGACGCTTGTGAAAACAGGAAGATAAATGAACATTAAAAGGTTACTTGACGAGTGTATGGTATACTTGAAGATTAAACTATATATGTACATGATGGGATGGAAAATGTGCACTAAGTAAATCTTTACACCATCAGTTGTTATTATTAATGTGGGAAGAGGTGAGGCAGAAAAACAAGTGCAGGTTCTGGTTTTGGTTAAATATTTAAAAGCTGCCCACACTAAAGGTACACAGTTTGCACGTACAGGATTTTTCAGAAAACCACCATAATACCACTGTAACTTTGGCAAGGATAGAAAAGCAATAAACCGTGATGATACTTCAACTAATGTACTCCGATTCATTTCCACATTTCAATTACATTACTCAGTACGTCATTAAAAGTGTCCCATTATATCTCTCACTTTGTTTCGGCACATTCAGTCCAATCCTCCCTAAATTCCCATTTCATCTTTTCTAACGTCTCTGCATGGCACGTTACGGGTTGAAATCTCTTTCTTATGTAAAAGCCTTCTATGATGTCTCTAAAAAAATAACTGATTAAGAAATATAACTTTAGAAACAGTGTTATTTTGATCTTATAATAAAAAATAGAGTAAAGATTGATGAAAGAAGAAAGTAAGATGAAAGAAGGACAGTGACAATTGGTGAAAGCCAAGTAAAGAAAATCTGTTTTAAACTTGTAACTTAAGCAGGAAACTCGAGTTCTCACTCATTTAACTTGTTATTCACACATCTATGTAGCTTTGACTCTTAGATTAAAAAATAAAAGTTAAATAATGTAGTACAACAGAATATTTTGATACAATTCTTCCAAATACAGGAACTCTATCACTTTCTGGTCTTGTTTCTTCTTCAGCTCATTTCAGTTTCTGAAAAGCCTGGATACAACACACTTTCTTATTGGTAAGCAGTGTCACTTTGTAGCAAGAAGGCTGTCATTTTTAATCTTTGATCTTAATTAGGAATTCCAGGTGCACTGTGAAAGATGTTGCAGTTTATAGTCATCGGTCAATACTCTTTTTTTATAGTGTATAATCACATCAAAATAACACTAATTGCGTTTATTGGTGTTTCAAAAACAGACTTTGTGAAACTCAGGGAAGTAAATTAAGCTGCATCTACATTTGTGCATGGACAACAAATTGTCCTAGCATGGCTACCATAGGTCATCCAAAAAAACGAAGTGCAATGCCAATAAATGCTGCTCAAAACGCCACAAATTTTCTAAGCATTCAGATTGTTTTACAAATAAAACTTCCTTCTTTTGTAAATAACAGTGTGATGCTGGTTTGACCATGAATCACAAAATCTTTTTTTTTTGTTCACAAATCCAGGACCAGCAGAAACATCCACGAACAACAACAATTCTCTGGAACTAGATTTTTTGTTTGAGGAAGCTTGTGGTGTGTTGTGTGTGAAAAGATGATGACAATGATTAGACGTGAGGAATGGAAAGGGAAGTGACCGATGGCAACAAATGAGAAAGCAGGCAGGATGGAGTTCTGTGTATTAACACAAGCACACATGATTTAAAAAAAGGAAACGTGGCAAATACAAACTGGAAAGACAACAAAAAAGCCAAAAAGGGGCATTCAGAGGCAATCTCGTACAAACAGAGGTGAACTATGTCAAATAAAAAGCTTTCACATATCTTCTCCAAAGTGATTGTACCTGGACGGACTGCTTTAAAAATGGGTAACAAGGAAAAGGGATGGAAGGGAGAAAATAATGAGAGAAGAGCTGGTCCACAGGAGGAAATTAAGTTGTTGCACAATTTAAATTTAAACAGCCTTGTTCTGCTCAGATCAGTGAAATAATGTGACAGTATTAATGTAAGGCTAAAGCGATACACGGAAAGTGGTCTCCGAGGTCCAGGAGGTACATTTTTTATTTCTTTGCTCCATATCACAACGGAAACAAGAGTTATAGGGGAATAGTTGAATGTACAACAAGGAGTTAAAAAGGCAATAATGAAGTGCTCTTACTGCCGTGAAGGAGACAGAGGCATCTGGGACATCATAAAAGACACACAGTTATGATTTTATAGGCATTAAAGATATTTGGATGTTATTTAATGTGTAAATCCTTAGCTGCAGTAAATAACATGTTAGGCAAAATAAATAAATCTAAAAAAACACATGAGATTATGTACAGGTTGGTATGCTTGAGTTTGGTCGGGATAGGCTTGCATTTACCCTGGGACACACTATTTCCATGAGCTGAGAGGTAACCCCAGTGGTATGGTACAGCACCTTTATTCGGGATGCTTCATAAACGTTTTGGATAATGGAAACGCCTCTGAAAGGTCTGGACTACTGACTCCATTACAATGAAATGCAACACTGAATTTTGCTGTCATCCAACATTGACAGACACCAGTTCTGTAGAAACTCGAGTTTAGCATTTCAGACAGAACTGGCCCATATTCAGGGACATACAGTGATTTTCTTCCTGCAGTCGCATGTAGAAAGTTGACTCTGCTGAAGGGATAGGAACTGTGAAGAGGGAAGGACAGTGCTGAATTGAAGAGAGGCGTGCGAGAAGGTGTTAGTGCTGCATGGTGCAGTTTTACAGTCTACCTGGCTCGCCTGCGTGGGATTTACTTGACCTCTCTCATGAATCACAGACTTTTATAGGGACATCTCTTAAAACCTCCACACTGAAGGAAATTTATGAAGTGAGGAAATGAGATTGGAAAAAGCTATTTGAGACAGCTGCCGCTTCTTCTTATTTAGTATGGACATGGAGAATGTTCATATTCACACAATGTCTGTAAAGTATCTGAGGGGGATTATTTGAATGCTATTTGTAATGGCAATAATGTATGTTTCAGTCAATGTGAGCTCCAGTCACCAAAGCCAAATCTCAGAGGGAATCTCTAATAATAAATGTCTCATATTTATAAAGGATAATATGATTGTCATAAAATTATGTAAGGAAAGAAAGGTTGTCTCTTTTATATGTTGGATGGATAATGAGATAAATGAGTCTAGATGATGCCTTCAGGTCACGTTCTAAATATTTTTAATGCTTATTTACGTATGTTTATCGATTTGAACTACCCCTGACTCACGTGAGACCAGACTAATCTTTTGTATAGAATAAAAACGAGTGTGGAGTATTTATGTTCTGCTGGTGCTTGGTTAGATTTCCTCCAAGTACTCTGGTTTCCCCCACCAACATCAAAACATGCTGGGCCCCCTCTGATGGTGGCTGCTGACAGTGAATTTCCCCACAAGGATAATAAAGTGATAAAAAAAAAAAAAAATTGAGAAAATGTTAATTAATAAATAATAAGAATTCAAATGACATATTAAACAACATTGTAACTGTGATCGGATGGTAATCACTGTCATTCTACATGCATGTGTTATACTGCTGTTGTTGATTCAGGTAAGGTGCATTCACACCACTTTAATTGAAATATAGTCTGTTTTCCACGGTCTGGTTCATTTGGGGAAATGTGAAAGCCATCAAACTCAGGTGCAGACCAAAAAAACACTTGTCAGTTCCAAAATGTAGGTCTTGGAACCTTTTTGCAGTTTAACTGAGGAGACAATTCCAGGCCTGGCATGAAGTGACCAAAAGTCCTGTTTACAGATAAAAAAAAAATGTGGAAAAGGACAGACGTGTATAAAAAGAAGTGAAATTATGTTGAGAAGGGTTACTGTAAATACTGCTAAGATTTTAAATAAATCAGTAGAAAATGACATTTGGCCAGTCTTCTAAACTCAATACCTTATTATTTATATGAAAGTTTGTTGTATGATAAAACGAAGAGATTTGAAGCTGAATTGATGAACTTTAGACAATTAGATGAACATGTTTTTATAATTATTATTAGAGTGCCTTCACTGGAGAGCAGTGTTAGCTTTAAGGCCTGAATCAAACCAGGTTTACAAACTATTAGGTGTGAAAACAACCTCCTGCTTATCCTGGTCCGTTGGTCCCTTGTCTAGATGCTTTCAGTCTCTTTCTTGAGCTTATTTGGGGCATTGTTGAATACATTTACCCCAAAGACATCCTGTACCAGAAACTGAGCTATACTTAAAACCTCTAATTTTGTTCTAAACAAGAAAAGAAAAAAACATCTTAGATCGCCTGATGTCTGAGACACTAATGGCTCTCTCTGGGTAAGCACTAAACTATGTCTGGTCTTTAAATGTGACACTTTGAAGGCTTCCTCTTTAATTAGTAGATGTCAGTGTCGTTCTTGTAGTTTTGTTTTCCTGTCTGCTGTATTTGCTCTTATGCGACAAATAAGTTTCAGAAATTAAAAGTTAATAAGAAGCTTTTGCTGGTCATATTACTTTTAGATTATTATTTAGATTTAAATGCATTAGGAGCCTTTATATTGAATCATGCCACTGAGACCAATGCTATGATATGAAGATACGGTTGACAAGACTGTGTTTGTTATTCACAAAGACCAGTGCCCTTTGTCGCGTGATGGCAACATGAGCATTAAAGGCAGTGAGATGGAGGCTAGCAATCAGGCAGATGAACATCACAAGCATGAAGCCCTACAAAGGTCTGCTATCCGGAACAACCAAGGATGAATGAACTAGAATTGAATCTCATATTGTCAAATGTAATTAAAGTAGAACTCAAAGGGTCAAATGCACATACTTCATTTACTGCTTCCACGAAACCTTTAGATTACTCACATTGTACTGTCCACAACAGTGATATGAGTCTATAATGAGCACTCATGAATAGACAGTATCTATTTAATCATTCATTTATTTTCTACTTTTCCCAGAGGTTGTGTATCAGCAATGGTAAATCAGAAAGTAAAAAGGTATATATTCTTATAAGGCGAATAAACATTTAATGTAATAAGCCAAGGCAAACCATAAAACCTGGGAAAGCTCAGTACACATATCAAAAGCAATGACATCAAGGCAGAAATTAAAAACTCAGATTTGTCGGTTCACACATCACTGTTATATCTGAGGTTTTTTTTTTCCCTTTGGAGGTCCTTTTTACGGCCAAATGGCCCAAAAAAATCTGCATCGAAGTAGCCCACATTTACTTTAATGCTGTTAGGCTATTGCTAACCAATGTCAATGTGCACTGTGTATCTAGTCATATCTTTATCCATTATCAACTTTAATTTGACCCTGAGGTGGTCCTGCAAGCAAAAATAACTTGTGCTAAACAATTATAAACCAACCTTTAAAAAAAGTTAATGCCTAAAATGAAGCAGGTAAGTACAGATGCTCAGATTAATAAAGATACACCAAAAAGAGTAGCTGTCAAAATGTATGTGATATTTTTTATTCTGATACTACATGACAGTGTCAGTTTAATACTGTATTGAATTGCTCCACTCTCGCTGTTTCTGTAATTAACTGTTTTGAGTGCCACATTAATTCACTGTCTCACACTGAGTGTTAATCCAGCTGGAGTCATGCAGATTCCCATCTCTGATCCGTCTGACAGCACACACTGTGGTTTTCTAATTAAAATAGATCTTGTGGCGTAAACAATTATTGACAGAAACGATAGTGTTTAATTGACACTGATATCACATCTGATCTATAAATGAGGGGGTTTGGAAAATACACACAACAGGCTTTATTTTTTTATGCGAGCCATTGCTTTAAAAAAACTGCAAATCCCCTGGTTTTCACATTACTAATTTAGAACATATAGTGTGGTTTAGAGTCTGCTGGCCCTGCTGACTTCACTTCCAGCTTCACTTTGCTCAAAATAAGATGCATGACAATGACTAGGAAATCAAAACAGGGCTTACCTTCAATGTGACGCCGCAACAGAAGCCAACAACATCAACAAGAGCACCATGTCTTTAGTTACAAACATTAATATTCAACAGCATCCTTCTATCATCAATAAGCTTATGTTGTTTTCCAATTCTTAGAAGATGCATCAGACAGCCACTCAGTGTCTACCTTTAAATATAATAGAGGTGGTTCATGTGGATAAATACCTAATTGTTTTTGTTGACTCCCTAACTTTTAAGCCTCATAGTGAAAAATGTGTAAAAAAAATAAGACTTAAATCGGGTTTTTATTTCAGAAATAAGTTGTCTTTTTCTTTTAATGTAAAGAAGAGACTGGTTGCAACATTTCTGCCTGTGTTGGACTATGTGGATGTATATATGTATATATGCATGCTCCTGAACAAACTCTACACCCACTGGACTCTATCTAGCACACCTCTCTTTGCTTCATTACAAACTAAACCACAAACCCATCACTGAATGCTCGTTGGCTGGCCTGCTCTAAAACCCGTAGACGCTCTCCTGGTATTTGCTCATTTACAAAGCCATCCTTGGACTTCTTCACCATTTGTAAACACAAATGCCTGCTCAAATCTAACATTTTCAAAAACCTTATAGAATATAAATGAATGTCCTTTCCAACAGCTGGGTTCTGTTTTTTTTCTTTTGTCTTAAATGTGGAGGTTGTTTTTGAATGTTACCTCTACTCTCTGATATGTTCAGTGTTACATAACCCTGGTGTACACCCTCTTTCACACTGGAAATCTGATGTCAGAGAGTAAATTACTTTAAATGATCTTTATATACCTGTATTTTTAGCAATGCAAACTACACTATATATGTAGTATATACAAAAATAGATTTGTTATCAATTCTTGAAAAGTTGGCCAAAACAACAGAAAGCCAGCTAAAGGTTGTATGGATGTGCTGTCTTATGTTTAAAACAAAGCCCAGAGCAACGGTGTGAGCTGCCACTTGTTTATGCTCCAAACTTCCTGCTAGGTCTGCACAGTTTTCTTTTTGCATTTGACAGTTCAGATTCCTCTCAGCACTGTACACAGCAAACAGAGGAGGCAGAGCAGCAGAGCGGGCCAGTCATCGCTGCATGGCTGTCTGTCAGTGCCACTGCAGGATTATGTATGGGCAGGATAATGTAAGTCAGGAAATTCACATTAACACCTGACCCATTGTGGCGCAGCCTGCTGAGGCGGCAGGTGAGAGGCAGCCACAGAGCCACAGAGAAAAGAAAATACAATCAGCTCAGAGGAAAACCTGATCACAGCAGCCAGGGGAGCACAGAGAAAACATGGAGTCACAACAACATGTGGTGCTTTTAGAGAGAAGTTGCAAGATGGAAGCCTTATAGATCTGATTTGGCCCATGCCTTGGCAAAGTTACTCTAGCTTGTTGCTCACTGAAAAGTTATCAAATAAATGAATGCAACGCTCTTGGTGTGGTTATAAGATTTGGTTAGTGCACATACAGCTTTCAGCTTTAAATAAACCAGATTATCCATAGAAATAAAGTAATAAATCCTTATAGTATACAGTTTTGTGAGATTGTGGAAAGAGATTGACGTATCATGATGAGAGCACAGCTGAGGTTCTACGTTGGTGTGAAAAAGATTTTTTTGGTTTGTGGTATTATTTTCAGTACAAGAACGTTTCATGTTACATGTATTGTACCTACTGTGGCAACTCTTGGCTTTTGTTTGTTGTCTTTTGCCTGGAGGTCAGGGAATCAGGCATGTTCTTGTCATATTACAAAATGAAGGATAACTGTTTTAGACTCTGCATTGCACCTCAGAATCCATTTTGATGAAACAAAGCAAACATTTTATTAAGTATAATATGCTGTATTTACTGTTACCTTACCTTTCCTCCCTGCACTCTCTAATATAGTCTTTAATATATGACACATGGTGTGTTCCAAAATGTTTTTACTTAAAGTGTGAAGTTACCATTTTATGTTAAACTAGTGCAACATATCTTAAATTCTCCAAAATATACTATGGCTCTAATAACATAGCCTTTCCACAGTGATGATCTAATGTCTGCATGTGTCTGCTGCTCTCTTTACTAAACATGTGAGACAGTGTTTGGTGTGTTCCTGAGGCGCTGCGACAGAATGACAGAGGAGAAGATAAGCTGCAGTGACCTCCCGCCTCTTCTCTTCCTCGCTGCCTCTTTAACCTTCTGTCTGACCCAGGGACAGACGCTTACTATGCTGCGCACTCCACACTCAAATAAATTTAAGCAGGAGATACTGCAGTTGGAATGGCAAAGAAATTATGAAAAAGTTTATTTCAAACACAAAAACAAACAAGAACAGACATATATATGAAATTATATAAATAAAAATGTCCAAAAGGGAAAGGGTTGAAGTGTAAACTTATAAAATCTCACCCTCCTAATTCCCTAAACATACTTTGCTGTTAATTATGCCACTCAATTAACCAGAAACATGTTTGCATTATTGACTGATTTAGATAAAAATATGCCATATACATTTGTGCATAACTTTGGTTATTTATGTGGCTATCTAAGGCTTTATTAATTAAAGTTAAATGATGTCTCGTGATAAACTCTTCTTGTCATCGATGAATAAGCAGAGTGAGATTTGTTTTTGTCGCCTAAAGCATCATTTTTATAATCTGTCTGTGTAAACGGTAGATTAACTCTACAGGTCACTTTTCTTTCAGTTTTGATGTCTCTCAGTTGCTTTGTTCTCATGTTTTTCTAGTAACATTATATTATTAGTGCATGCATACTGCATGCACAAGAGTGTTTGTGTGTGTGTCTGTAACTTTAGACCCCACTGCATCTAAAAACTGAAAACACTTCTTTTGGCATATTTTGCACAGTTGATGTAAAATTATATGAATCTATGTATGTTCTGTATGTGTGTGCGTTGCCACTTTTAACTGGACCTCTAAAAAAATGATATCCACAGCAGGAGACAAGTAATAAGACTGTCACTGACACTTTACAGTTTGCTGGGTGTTCATTGTGCTGTCATATTTTACAGTGAAGAAATTAAAACTGCATTACTCAAAGAATTACTGTGTCAATCACACTTCTCACCTTTATCTTAAACTTTAAGTTCTACATTCAGCATTACAACAACCCAATCCCACGATGTCACATTAAACATTGTGTGAATGCGTTGACAAGTGAATGCATGAAAATGAGTGCATGTATCTATTAATCATAACGTCTTTGCTTTTAAATGAAGATGTGAACTGAGTGAGTTGTTTTAAAACTCTTTAAAAATAATAATACTGGGGTGTATTTGCATTTCTAAAGTATGTGGGCTCATTGTTAAACACAATCTAATTAAAACTTCACCATGCCAATCTGCTTTATTTACACAATCCTGTGTAGGAGTCCAGCGTGTGTATGAGTCATCACTTTCAATATAAATAATCAAATTCTTACCTGTATTTGCATATGGCACTGGAGCTGATGAATATATCATTTACCTCAAGGGGTACTAAATATGTATTTAGTAAAAAATCTCACGTATTATGGCTTCACTCAGTTTAATGGATGCCAGCCTCTAATGGGCAAGAAGCAGTGCCAGAGCTAACTGTGGGGTGCACAGAGTTAGCGCTCAACCTTCACATCATGAAGGTCGAAGTTCAAACCCTGGCCGACTCGAACATCCTCGACCAACTCCAGGCCTTACTGTAGGTTCTCTCCGGGTACTCCAGCTTCCTCCCACCGTCCAAAGACACGCATGTGTAGGTCAATTGCCAACTCTAAAGTGTCCCTAGTGAATGAATGTGCCATAGTCTGTCAATGTCTGTCTCTAAGTGTTAACCCTGCGATTAACTGGCCATTGTCCAGGGCCCAAAGTGTGCTGGGATAAGCTCACTTCAACCGTTACCCCTAAGTGGAAAAAGATAATGAATGAATGAATGTCTAATTGTAATCCCATGTAGCAATTTAACAAATTTGTATAATTTTTAAGTAAAGTAACTTGTAAGGATGTGTGCATCTACCTGACAAACAATTTTTCACTGGCAGACTTTTATTTAAAACAGAATTTTTATTTTGGTTTATATTGCCCAGGCCTATATCATTCTACCTCATAGAAAGAGGTCAGTTTTGTATTAAATCCACAGTTGTCCATAGTTTTAGGTATCAAGGTGTGCATTCAAAGCATTAAATGGACACTCCCTTTTTAACAGGCCCTGGATTATATCATCATCCGTACACAAACAGTAAAAGAAATCCCACGTCAAAAGTCAACAGGTTTACATATACATCTACATCTACACTAATACATCACATGCTTTGTCAAACCTTCAGAACAATAAATGTAGATGATCTGGTCTGCCCAGCTTTTGAAGTAAAATGTTAAATGACGCATTGAATTTCTAGCAAACTTCACACACAATCAGAATCATCTAGGAGTCGTACATTTTAAAGTAAAAGTTACATAGTGTTTTGCAGAGCATTAAATGATTAACTCATATCATATGGATAAAGTTGACATGGCAATAAACCCACTCATTATTACGTTAGACTGTTCATGCGACTAAATTTGTTGACACTGCAGAGAAAATACATTACAAATACTGAAGTTGGTGATGATGCACAATAAATGTAAAACAGGTTAAAAACACTCTCTGCTTGAAGCTTTTACATTTTTGAGTCGATACATTGAGGTGCACACTCTGCTCCAGGGGATAAGTCAGTAATATTAGAAGCAATTATAATAGTGTGCTCATATTTATAAAAATAGTACACAAAGGAATAAGCTGCTTCTAAATTACAGTACAGAGCATCCTCTGGGGCATTTGTGGAAGCTCAAACTGACACCATTTATTTATGTTAGTAAGTAATATTATTATTAGGATTCTGCTGTTCTAAAATATTACTATAAAATGTGGACAAATGTCAACGCGTCAAATGATCTGCAATGTCAGTGTCAACGCGTTTACAGCAGTACAGCATTTGTACAACGCTCTTTTGTTCACATGAAGAGAACCTGTGGACAAGACAAGCAGTAGTATCCTGGGCAATTATTACTAAATGGCTTAATCGCTACATGAAGCAAAATGATTAAAGTGGAAAGGAAAAACGACCGATTAAACATGGCCTTACTTTTAACTGGAAAGAATTGTCACTGTTAAATATGTAAACACAGTTAGATAATGAGAAACAGGTAAAGAAAAAACGTTACTATAGTGTCCTTCAGTGGAGACACCAGCTCAATAGTAGTTCCGATTTTTTACGTGTTTATATTGGACAATATTTGTTTGGTTACTAACCACACAGTTGAAACTTTTGTTACTGTAAAAAACTAAACTTAACTAAACCTTCAATTGCAGGAATTCAATCATATTAGTTGTAACATTTATTCATGCATTTTCTACTACTTAGTCCCGTTAGGGGTCGTGGGTGATTGGAGCCTATCCCAGCAGCTTTGGGCATTAGGCAGGGTACACCTTGGACAATGGCCAGTTTGTCGCAGGGCTAACATTTAGAGACAGACAGTGACGGACAACCATTCACTCTCACATTCATTCTCTAGGGATATTTTAGAGTTGCCAATTAACCTGTACATACATGTCTTTGGACGGTGGGAGGAAGCTGGAGTACCCGGAGAGAACCCACGGTAACAGATGAAGGACATGCAGACTCCTCACAGAAAGAGCGGAGTCGGCCGAGAATGTTTGAATCGGCTGGGTTTTGAACTCACGACCTTCTTGCTGTGAGGCAGGAGTGCTAACCACTCGTTGTAAGCGGTTTATTAAAACAATATTATCCAGTGTTTCCAGTAGGGATTCATGCAGAGTAATACTGACAGACTGGGACTGCACTTCAGTGTACCATAGGCTCACATCACAAAAGGTGCAGTTGGCCACTGACTAACACTACTCTAATGTACTGGCATGAAAATGCATTGGCTAAATATATTTAAACCTATTTGTATTCACCTGCTCTTTTTTTTTTTTGTTATTCAATGCAAAAAAATCTTATGAGATTTATGACTGTATGTAAACAAAAAACAGGTTTCTGTCAGAAGTTTATACAGTCACTTTTACACAACCGTACACATACACGTGCGTACAGTCATATATCTGCCATTCTGTCTCCAGCTCTGTCTGCTGTCAGCTCGTGAACCATACACTGATAAAGCAGTTGATTTATAGCCCTGAGATAAATACACAGCGGATGCCAACTCAATATGCAGAACAAGTAGTGAGCACTTCCTGACGGGGGATTTCAGAGATTCCTCCATGTCAACATGTCATCCCAGTAATAAATGAGAGGTTGAGGATGGAAATAAAATTACACAAAAAAAGGTTCATGTAAACATTTTCCAAAGACATTTGTATTAAAAGTATTACTTTCATTATTGCTGTTTGTTTGTAGCATAAAAACAGTTTTGAAATATTTTTGTCTAAATCCAAATACCACATTTTTATTTTATTTATCTGATCCAGTGATCTTTTCGGGGGCCAATTGGTGCAATCAAGTATAGAGTGGGTGGGACACAAAACAAATTACTGTGACCTCAAAATGCAGTGAGTGATTGCTGAGCGCAGCAGATTGAGCAGTGGACAATAAAATAACACAAGCAGTTGACTTTTATGGATTCAGGTAATGGAGCCGCTGTTTAAAACCGCTTAAGGTCCAACCGACATGGACAGTGTCAAAGTGAAGTTGGTGTTGGCATACATTGTTTAAAGACATACTGATGTTGTCTTTTTATCACAGCTAGCATATTTACACAGAAAATTGTGTTAAAATATGAAAGTAAGAAGTTGGTCAGCCTTTGGTTTTTATTTACTCATCTCCTTACCTTCAACAATGGGCCTTACGTACGTCACTTGTCCATTCATCTTCTGGACACCAGCTTCAACAACTCACTTCACATTCCTTTAGTGTCACTTCTTCTCATTTATCTCCATTTTCATGTACTTAATTTGGTTTTGTTTGCTTTCCGCACTTTTCTCCTCTCTCCTCCCACCATCGGTTGAGTGCTCGTAGTTAATTATTTTGATTGGATTGATCACTATCAGGAAGTGGGTTTGTAAAACGAGGCAGTGGGTTGCATTCCTGTGTAATCTCACCACAATCAGCACAAATTCCTGAATGAACAAACTGAATGCAGTGTGATGTAGAGTACTATGCCATTACATCATGCCAGAGGAAAGGTCATGGTTGGTTCTTCTGTAACTTTGACTGTTGTAATCAAACCCATATGAAGACATAACCTTGAGAAGAACAGAATATGTCAAGAAAAGACAAGCCTTTTAGCTTACAGACCGCTTTCTTGTGTTTGGTGAATGAGGTCTTGTTTTGTCATTGCCAATTAAAAATGAAAAACCACACGAGGCAATGGTGAGAAGGATTAAACATGACAGATCTCCCACTTATACAACACAATGATTGTATGTGACAAATAATACAAGGGTCAGAAGTCTCCAAGAGTGGGGTAATCTTAAAAGATGATTTTAATGGCTATAATTAGTTTATAAATAAACACCCTTTACATTAGTTCATGGCCTCATGCTCCTTTGGCAACACTGGCCCCAGCTTGCCTTTACAAACCACAAACATATTTACACCAGACATGTCATGTGCCATCTCAAAAACTTTCTCTGGTTCTGGTTCTACTATCTGTCAGTACTATCTGCTTGATCACTCTCAAAATACACAAAAACTGCCAACATCGGGAGGTTGCAGTGGAGTGTTTGGTGTAAATTTGGGGTAGCCCTCCTGTTAGGGGACTCACAACATACCCAGGCGACCCAGGTTTGATTCCTGCTCTGGTTATATGCTTAATGTCACATTTACCATCAACCATTCTCTATCAAATAAAAGGTAAAAGCCCCCAAAAAAATAAAATAAACCTAATACAAGGTAAATATGCGTTTAAATTTGAGACAAGACAGAAACCTTTAAAATGTGGTCTTCAGACAAAGCTTACCCACAGGAAGAGCTTCTTTATTATTTATATTAAGCCTAAATTAAGCTACAAATAACATCATTAAAATAAATAAGTGTAATGTCATCTACAGATAAATTATTAATATGGCCATTTCCAGCCTCATTTTATGTATAGTTTTATGTAAGCTAATTAAAAGTCTTCAGCAGGCTGTTTGAGTCATTTGATAACAAGCACAAGAACTCTCCAGAGAAGGTCTTGTCTATTACTAAGCAGGCTCTGTAATTTGGTGCTGGCTTTAATCACCCTTGAGGAAGATGACTTGAGTTGCCACAGAGCACGGTCCTTATTTTATCAGCCACATCCTCTGGGAAAAAGAATTAAACAAACAATAATCTAACCTTCCCAGGAAAAACTGCTGATTGACTGGTTAGCTTTTTCTATCAGGCATTTAGTTCTTTAGTCAAATGCAGCTCTTAAAAGTATTCACAGATTGTATTTAAAAGATTCTACTCAATGTTTGTGCCTTGATGTATCCGTAGAAAGACTTATGCAAATTGTGAATAACTGTGAACCTTCAAATGGCAATGAATTATTGTAAGAGTACCTCTACAGAACACAGCAAGAAAAGGTATCTGTAAAAATACAGAGATACACCCCAATCCATATACAGTATGTTTGACTGGTGGACAGGTGGTAGTGACCTACAAATAAACCAAATGAAAACTACTCAAACTATATGAGCACATTTCAACATTACTTATTCAGCCAGTGTTGTACAAAAATAGGGCACATGAAAGGAGTGCAGGCAAAGCAACAAAGTGGATATCAACCCATCATATTTGATAAAGCAGACACAATATTTCTCAAGTTCATTTTGAAACATTATGCTGCTTTTGGCATTGTGCTATTGGCTTGGATTCTTCAGAGCTGTAGCTACAAAGTGATGTTGACTTTGGGTTATCTTGGTCAGTGGATTACGTCACATATTCCTAAAGTTACAAATGACATCTGCAAATGCAAAGTAACTGCATCTTTAAATGTACAGCTGATGATAGTTTGACTGACTATTATTCATCTGTCATTTAGCAGTTTCCAGAGAGCTTTCCCTGGTGAGTTCAAGCTGTTTTGTTCCAGCTGCTTTTGATGGGAATGTCCCTTTAGATGTGCCGACACTGTGACAGAGCGATAGAAGAAACAGAGCGCTTTTCTTTCTCCTCTGTTTACACTCTCTACACCCCAGTAGAATACCTTTAAAACTAAAGGAGAGGGTAAAAGTGGGAGAGGAAGCAGGAAGAAAAGAAAGTGTTGATGAGAGAAGCCTCAGGAGAGAGAAGGAGGGATGAGAACAGCAGGAGAGGGCAGAGAAGGGAGCACTAACTAAAGCAGAGAGCAGGTTGTTGGCTAAGCTCCAATGAGCTCATTGAAGAAGACCTTCCTGTCAACTTGCATTACTGTGACAGACAGCACACTGCCACTCAGGGCCCTGCTGGCAAACACATGTACGCCCAACAGAGACATGAGACAAAACACAGAGGCATGTTAATCCTGTGCCAAAGTGAACATACGTGCAAATAATCAATGTAGATAAATGTAATAATGTAAACCAAATGGGAGGGTTTACAGAATTTTAATATATTTAAGCAAATATAAAGTGCTGTGGCTCCAGGGTCAAAACAATGGGTTTAAATAAAACAACAATTAGCAAAATTTGACATAGCAGGCTATAAAACATGTTGTTACTGTCAGAAAAAATGTCATTTTCTATTATATTGTAAATGATATTTGAAACTAAACAAAGTTGGAAAATGAACAAACCGGCAAACAGACCTGCATGACACACATATTTATACTTGCACCATAAATAAACCAAAGCACTGTCAAAAATGCTGATGAGCCATAAATACAGTCTACAGGCTTTATTATAATTAATTCTAGTCAAACACATATTAATCATCATTTTCAAAGCATGCACCTGCACAGAGCCAGGTGCATACAAAATAAGTTTTCTGTAACAGTATATATTCAATTTTAAGATTACCATTCATAGATCACCTTTTATTTGTTTGTTTGTTGCTATATTTATATCTGTGAAGGTTCTCAGCCATCCAGGCCATCTTGAAGAAAAGGTTAAAGAAAAGGCATCTGAACTATATTGTTGATATATTTATGCTAATTGACAAAATGTATTACCTTATGGGCACATGAATAAGTAGAGTGAATGTATAGTCTTTTCTTATTTGGCACCTCATATTTCATCTGTCTCCACTCTGTTTCAGGGCACCGTAATGGCTGCTTTATTGTACAAGAGGCACAAAAAAGTATATGAACCTTTTGGAATTTCATGGTTTTCTGAATAAAATTGTCTTAAAATGTGATCTGATCTTCATCTAAGTCAAGGGTATTGACAAACATAATGTGTCTAAAAATAATTGCACACAAAGAAAATGATATTTCATGTCTTTATTAAGAACAACCAAAAAATAGTATGGTGCTTATTGAAAAAGTATGTGAACCTTTGAGTTAATGACATCAAAAAGCCAGTTGGAGTCAGTTTTTATCACACCTGGAGTCTCAAGATAATACGTTTGGAGGTACTGTGACTGATAAAAAACCCTCAAACTTTTGGAGTTTCCTCTGCACAAGAATAACACGCTTATCTGAGCCATGATCGCCAAAAAGAGGTTGAGGTTACTGCTGCCAAGAGGTTATTATTGATTCCACTGGTTCACCTTCTTTTTCCACTGCCATTTTAAATGTTGAATGAGTGTGTTCAATAAAGACATGAAAGATCAGATTTTGTTTGTGTAATTATTTTACATTATGCTTTACTTAGGTAATATTTTAAAATAATAATCTTTATATAGTGCTTTCAAGGCGCTTTACATACATTAAACTATTACCAGTTTTACAGAACTTCACTGGAGGCAATGTAGGTTAAGTGTCTTGCCCAAGGACACATCGACAGTATGTGGGGGAGAGCAGGATGTTATAATGTTTTGGAATGCTTCGGGCGGGGATCGAACCACCCACCGATCGGTCAAAGGACAGTCGCTCTACCCACTGAGCTATACTGCCACCCATAAATTAAATTTATTTAGAAAACCATGAAATTACAATTGTGGTTACAAAAGTCTATTTTTTCAAGACGAACAGATCGTTTTGACAGAACATCTGGCCAGGCCTTTTTCAACATATTTAAGTCCCCCACTTGTTGACTTGACTATCATTGACAGTGTTAGACCAGACAAAGCATTCCTGTATGATGTAGCATCTACACTGTAAAACAAGGTCAGACAATTCTTCTAAGAAACCAATCAATACATGCTTTCTAACAAAAACTGTGAACAAAAAAAAAACCTATGTGGTATATTTGTGATAAACAGATTGGAGGAAGACAGTGAAATAAATAAATACACTAACAACCATAAATGCACATAGTGAAGCCATTTGTCAGATGTTCATGGTTGTCTGCAGCCTGATAACGCACACTTCTTCTGCTCAGCCCTCTGTGTAATATCATCTCAGGAGAGCCACCCTTCTCCTGTCTCTGAGCAAAAACATGTCTCCCTCTTTCTGTAATGATGACACCTGTGACCTCCCACGATGCTGTGTGCCCTCCAGGACCCTAGAGCTAACCCGGCTGCAGTTGGAGGGAAATCCAGTTAAAACCCTTATCAAGCAATTAGAAAGCATGATGGGGAGTGTGGTGTAGAGAGATGAGATCCTGTTCACTTCTCCAGAGCTGCTGGGAGTGATAGAAAGAGTTTAGAGCGGAACTGTTGTGTAGGAGACAGTGTGTATGTCTACATTTTAACAGCAAGGTTAAACAGAGACAGCAATGTCATTACTGTACAGAAATGTGGATCGATAACACACCCCTTTCCCAGACCCCCTCCTCGCCTGAATAGATTTCTGTCAAGCCATTCCTCTATTCTTAACATAGACGCTCAAACAAAGAGCAAATGACTGGCCTCTTGTCCTCTAACCTGCCGTATTTTGCATACACAATGTGAGATTTCTGCACTCCTGTAAGCAGTTTATGTTTTTGTGATGAATCTGACACGGTTATTTTGTAAATGTTATGTTGTTTTTTTATGCATTCTGACCCTCTGTACACATACAAATATGATTTAGGACAGAAAACAGACAACTTGAATAATGATGTGTAAACACAATGGCGTCACTGGGGATATACAGAATTTTTATATAGTCAAGCAATCAGTGCTTTGAAGTGGTACGGCTCCAGGTTCAACTCTAGTCAAACGCATAGGCTAGTAGTGTATAGTAAAATGGATTATCCAATTTATTAATCCACATATGTATCATCAATTTTAAAACATGCACTTGTACAGAGCCAGGTGCAAATAAAATAAGTTTTCTGTAACAGTATATATTCAATTTTAAAATTGCCATTCACAGATTACCTTTTTTTTGTTTGTTTGTTGCTATATTTATATCTGTGAAGGTTCTCAGTCATCCAGGCCATTTTAAAGAAAAGGTTAAAGCAAAGGCATCTGAAATATACAGTATTTATGCTATATTTATGCAGAATGTATAACCTTAAGTTCACATGAATAAGTAGAGTAATTATCCATCCTTCCATCCATCCATCTTCTACCGCTTATCCGTGGCTGGGTCGCGGCAGTCTAAGCAGAGACGCCCAGACTTCCTTTCTTCCCAGACACTTCCTCCAGCTCTTCCGGAGGATACCGAGCCGTTCCCAGGCCAGCCGAGAGACATAGTCCCTCCACCCTGCTCATTTTTGCCGCTTGTATCCGGGATCTTGTTCTTTCGGTAATGACCCAAAGCTCATAACCATAGCTGGACGGTGGAAGGAATACTTTGAGCATCTCCTCAGCCCCATTGACACGTCTTCCACTGAAGGCTCTGAGGTGGACTCGTCCATCACCAAAGCTGAAGTCACTGAGGTAGTTGGGAAGCTCCTCGGTGGCAAGGCACTGGGGTGGATGAGATATGCCCGATTACCTCAAGTCTCTGGATGTTGTAGGGCTGTCTTGGTTTACACGCCTCTGCAACATTGCGTGGCGGTTGGGGACAGTACCGCTGGACTGGCAGACCGGGTGGTGGTCCCTCTTTAAGAAAGGGGACCGGAGGGTGTGTTCCAACTACAGAGGATCACACGCCTCAGCCTCCCTGGGAAAGTCTATGCCAGGGTACTGGAGAGGAGAATGCAGCCGATAGTTGAACCTCAGATCCAGGAGGAACAATGCGGTTTCGTCCCGGTCGTGGGACACTGGACCAGCTCTATACCCTCTCCAGGGTGCTGGAGGGATTATGGGAGTTTGCACAACCAGTCCACATGTGTTTTGTGAATCTGGAGAAGGCATTCGACTGTGTCCCTTGTTGCGCCCTGTGGGGGGTGCTCTGGGAGTACAGGGTCCCTTTGCCCTTTGCTAAGGGCAAAGGGACCCTGTACAACTGGAGCAGGAGCTTGGTTTGCATTGCCGGCAGTAAGTCAGACCTGTTCCCGGTGAATGTTGGACTCCGGCAGACCTGCCCTTTGTCACCGGTCCTGTTCATTATCTTTATGGACAGGATTTCTAGGCTCAGCCAGGGGCCGGAGGGAGTCTGGTTTGGGGACCACAGGATCTTGTCTCTGCTTTTTGCAGATGATGTTGTCCTGTTGGCTCCATCAGGCCAGTGTGCACTGGGACGGTTTGCAGCCGAGTGTGAAGCGGCTGGGATGAGGATCAACACCTCCAAGTCTGAGACCATGGTTCTCAGTCGGAAAATGGTGGCTTGTCCCCTTCAGGTTGGTGGAGAGCTCCTGCCTCAAGTGGAGGAGTTTAGGTATCTTGAGCGAGAGTGGACATGTATAGGCTTATCATATTTGGCACCTCATATTCCTTCTTTCTCCAGTAGTAGTAACGCACAACAAGCATCCGATAGCTGGCTTCCAGCCTGGGGAGTCCTGGTGATGTGCAGTTAAGTTTGGGACATTGCCATTGTTCGAAAGGAGAAGGACTCCTTTATTTTGCCCTTAACAGGACGTGTTTTTCCCCCTGTGGTGCACTGTTAGATTATTCAAAAGCCCATATCTCTATGTCCTGAACATAGAAATCCTCCTTCTTTGAGAGCATTGGATTTCCAAATGTTTTACAGGAGTGACTCCTGCCGTGGTAAAGGTCTCCATCCAGCCACAGGCAAATCTCGCCACTTACTCCACCAAAAGCTAAAGAGTCCATATCTCCTTTAATAAAGAACATGTTGTCACCTGTCCATTTGTACACCTCAAACTCTGGATTGAATGTAAAGAGGAAAGTAATGTTATTACAGGAAATACTGGAAAGCAAACTGAATTTCAAATGTAACATGTACAGTCATAAATATGAGAACTTTAATCTGCATAACACAGATGCAATACCATTAAAAATGTCCAAGGTCATTTAAAACAGGACCTGCAGAAATTACAACAGAACTAAAACAATTGAAATTGATGCAACTATCCATAGTAGCATTTGTTTATTCTACCAAATTGATTGCACAGTGGTAAAAAAAAAAAAAAAGGTGATGTGTAAGAATCCTAAATAGGAATGACGTGGCTGCACACTGTTTGTACGTCAAAATCCTGAAACAACAGCTGTCTTTGATCAACATGACAAACTTTTATTGCTTTTGACATCCTCTTGCAGCATTAAACACTCAGTGAACATGACGTTAATGGCTCAGAGATGTCAGTTGTTACTCATTTATTAACAGCACGGTGCAAAATGAAAACAACCTGAACGGGAAAGACACACGTATAAACACACTGAATAAACCTTGATTATTGTTGTGCCAAAAAGAATATTAAAAATAATTATAATCAACTACATGTTTTAAGTTGACTTCAGAAAATGGATTTATTAATGACACTTTTGATTCTTATCCACTGATGTGAAGATATCAATACAAATACAATATTCTTCCTGGATGTGCTGATGGAATCATACTCTGTTGCAGTTTCAAATTACCGTTATTTCTTTGTGAAGACCGAGACGCAAAAAAAACAGAGAGAAGGTAAAACAGAATAAAATCAGTGGAAAGTCCAGACAGGCCATTAGAAACAAGGAAATAAAATGTGCAGGGATTTAGAAACTTTGACTTAACCATTGTCTCTCCAGAAGCTGCCCAGCTAATGACTAAACAGTCCCTAGTTGTCTATTGTTTTCTGGGAAGAACATCTGTTCTAAACAATAATTGGGTTGTTTTACCAATAGTCACATTCCCCTGTGTGCTAATTGCAATGGCTGCCTGTCAGAAAATCAACTTTGGTAGACTGAGCATTAAACAGGTGTCTGGGCTTTTTTGATAAATCTTTTTGTCTACTTCACTTCCTGTTTTCTCTGTGTTTTATTGTCACTTACTAATTGAGGCATACACGCTTGCAAAAGCACACATAGTGAAAAAAACCCTCTCTTTCTCTCTTGTGGATGCTGCTGGGCTGTGATTATCACCACAGTAGCCTTTTTTTTAAAAGGGTTATAATAATAGTTGTCAGCCAAGCAGGAGATCCCATCTGATCTTTACAGTTGTTATTGCTGATAAGCTTCAGTGAGCTGTTCAGGCGTCTCTGTAGCAGGCCATAGTTTTTGCGTGCCATGATTTTTCAAATGTTTTCCCAGATGTGAATGTATTTTTTAAACATTTTGATGCTGATGTCATGGAACAGTTGTAGTTTTGAAGTTCGTAAACTGAGCGGGAAGGAGAAAGACAGACTCCCTGTTGACAAGGACATAACAGCCTGCACGGCCTTTTCTGACAGAAGTCACAAGTTGTTTTTTAAAATGCATTCATTTTATTTCTGGGAGAGAAATCTGGTTCAGGCTCAATATGAGTAATGTCCCATCACCCCATTGCTGTAAATGGTAGACTGAGATACTGTAGACTTGTAATAGTTTGTTTATCTGTATCTTATTGGGTGTCCTCTATATCCAATAATATTACTCATGAATAAGAAGAGTAATATAGTTAATGTTTCTGGTAAACTTGCATAACTTTCCATCCTGATACACTTGGAAAAGTAAAGGTCTTACCTGGAACCATGTGCATAATGCACTAGAATGTATTACTAAAAATAATTTTATACAGGATGTAATCGTAATCTCATTTATTCTTTCCAATATTATTGGTTAAACTTTTACTTTTATTAAAACTCCAGCTCTATACAGCGTTACGGCTATAAGCTGAAGTGACCTGTTTTCATGCTTTTTTGGAATCTTCTCTGTGCTTTTATGTTGATATAAGCTAAAAGCCACAAAGCTTTTGACTGATGACGCTGCGTTTGACTTTTCATCTGCAAAGTAATGCACACTTGTTTTTACAAACAATGGCTTCCTGTATTTGAGCCCAGAGTATTAAACCTGTGAAATATTTAGCACACAGCACGTCACTTCTACTTCCCACTTAACATCTGCACTGCGTGTCCCCACAGCCCCTCCTCGTGTCCCCTCCTTTTTTCCCGCTCAGCTGGCATCAAAGACAGGGAGAGAAGAGGGAGTGCTGCCCTGAGTGCCAAGCCAGTTGGATGATGATGAGTGATCTGTGAAACGTTCAGCATACTAAACATTCAAATTTTGATTCCACATTTGGCTTGTATACAGATTTTTGGATACCGCTATTTCTATTTCTTGTTCATTTTTTGCTTCACTTCACAATCTACATTTGTCCTTTGTTTGTCCTTTCAATTGATACTAGAATGTAAATTAGAATGGGCTTGGTCATAAAACTATACCTGAAGCTGCAGTTCCAACCTCACCCTCATCAGTTGTAACCTTTCCTGTTTTTTTATAAAGAAAAAAAAACTATTCCAGTTGGCCCCGCAAACATACTAACACATTACATTACATTACATTACACATCAAACAGAAGTTTAGAGCTTACCTTACCTTAAACTAAGTTTAGCGTCAGATCAATGGAATCCTGCAATTATTCCAGCCTCGCAAGATTGCCAACATTTCTTGTTCATGTTATTTCTTTACATTTTTATTGTCATCTCTTTAAACTGGTAATGATTAACAGAATGTGTTATTCAGATCCAATAGTGGAGGTAATGAGGAAGAGCTTTTCAATCAAACAGCCTCTGGGAAGAAGCTGTGCTTTTTGCCCTTGCTGTTCTGGCTTTAAGGCTGTGTGACCTTCTGCCTGAGGGATAGATATGAACAGTTTATAGGCTTGGTGGGTGCATCCACCTCCAATTTTATCCACAACACACCAATACAAGGCTATTCCTGCCCACTCCAGCCTCCTCAAAAGAACAGACATCAGTGGGCTTTTAAAAATTATGCTGGATGTTTTTGCGGTCCGTGTCCGTGTGAGGTCATTTGAGATGTGCACTCAAGGTAGACACTATTCTCTTCAATTTCTTTGGTTTCCACATATATGTAGGTTGTTCCTCATGCACCATTTGAGAAGATTTTCCACCTTCTGCCTGTACAGAGACTCATAATTGAGGGAAACAGTCCAACCTCAGATGTGTCTTCTGCATCTGTGTTATTAACACTTTGATATCTTGGGACAATCAAATTCTGTGTGTCATTTTTTTTATTGTGCTGTTTAAACTGACATATCCAGCACTGGAATAGATACTTTTCTCTACCATTACTCACTTGTGACATGGGCATAATAATAAAGTAACACATGCTTGTAGATTAATTTTACATAAATATTTTTTATACCAATGTTAACATCATTGTCACTGGAGGTAAACATTGGAAGTGTCCAAGGCATCTTCTCTGATACAACATGCACTGGTCTTGTTGACTCAGTCTCAGTTGCTAAAAGTCTTGGTCTCAGTCTCATAACTGCAGAACTGCATCTAACTGTCTTCCCTCTAAACTTAGATTTTAAGTGAAAGAATGAGAGCAAAGTGACTCTCACACAAACGCACCACAAATCCTGAGCATGCAGCTTTTGTAAACGAATCAATATGGCACCGGGCCACACACACACATCACTCTGATCACCCTCTTATATCATTTCCAATATCCTTTCACACTGCTGCTACTGAATCTCAATATGGCTGGCAAAGAGAACAGAGTGATATATTCTGTTGAAATGCTATAATTTCTTACCTTTTGGTGTTTATCTTGATAATTAAAGAAATATAGAGATAGAAATTGTATGTTTGCTGACCCTTGCATATATTTTAAATAGAATAAAAATATATAAGAATCCACAGTTTCTCTGTTTTGATTGGTAGCCTTCCTTGGGTTTAATTGATGTAGACCAATAGTAACGTCCCATATTTAGGTGCAAACAAGTGATAGGCTTATTGTTTCATCCAATACAATTCTAAAATAATCAAGCCATGATGATAACAATAATTCACACTGTAAATCCTCTTTCTGGGGCTGTTCACTGCAGGTGCCCACACTGGTGTCTGTGTTGGTGTAACACAGCATGTGTGTGTGATCAGCTTTTTGCTGATTGCGGAGGTGATGCATGTGAGCGACCACTGCCACAGCAGGAGTAGACTCCACTGATTTATGATTTGGTAAATTACTACAGTAACCCAGCGCTAACATCTGTTTTGCATGTTTATGTGATAGAGCGAGAATGAACCACACAGGGAGAGAGAGAGGGGAAGTTATTTACAGAAAAATCAAAGTGTGCTTTGTTGTGCAGCACTGGCTTGCACAGCTGCTGCACAACACTACAGCCTTTCTAAACAACAGCACCCAGATGTTCAAACAAAGTGCTGCTTGTGTGACTTAAAATACATAAAACATAACAAATGCTTTAAACATTTTGGTAGGACTTCCTGTACAAGAAAGAAAGTAGCAGCTTGTTTTTTGTGTGCAAAATCATGGATAAAAGAAGCAAGTGGGACTAAAAGTGGCTCCCTGAGGGCTCATAATTTTCGCCATCCAGACAAGTGGTTTCCACTCATGTGCTGGCAATCGATCAAACCACTACAGCAGGGGGCTCTCTCTGATTCATCTCCGCTCAGAAGATGCAGGTTTAACTTTAAGCCTTAATTATGCACAATAATGATTGAACTGAAAGCTCTATTGTTAAAAACATTTAAGTGAATAAATAGCCAAACAAGATGTTGAGATTTTCAGCATTATTCCATTACATTTTTTATGTTGTTGCTCCCTGAAACAGAGTTGATGTGGACCTGGGCCTGGGAAAATGCAATGTGAGGACCCCTGGAAGATAAAAGGAATCACAGTGGGTTACCTTCAACGTGTCATTATCTTGAAATAGCTGTGAATGGTGTAGAACTTCTGCAGCAGCGTCCTTAATGAGCTTTGGAGGATTTTCAGAGTCAAAGCAGGGGTCAGGAAAAGGAACAGAATGGGTAAAACTTTAAACTTATCCTGATAACCTCCTGCATTCTTCCATATCCGCTGTCTGTATTTGAGCATAACAATGAGATAAACACAAAAAAGTGCAGATGAAGTGTGCAGTTTTTGACAGCATCTGATTGCAGATAGTGTTAAAAACGTAAAACTTAAACAAAATCAAGTTAGTTCATACTTGTCCCAAGACCTAAGACTGTGTTTTAAATAAATGAATGTGCTTTGGTTAGGAACAGGTTGTGTGGCACTTTAAAGGGCTTTAAGGTTGAAAAGTTGGAGTTACTACAGCTAATATGATCCAAATGTATAATGCATAAACTTGTGTTCTTTTAACTGTACTTCTAGTAAAGGATATGCAGGCATTCAAATGGTTTCTTCCTGTTAAATTGCTGTTTCCTGGAAATAGTCTGCACACTTTGGTATCCTACCCATGCAGTCATCAATCTGACATGTCTTTGGGTTTAAGAGCACTGAGCAATACTCCAGAGGGGATCAAAAAGTCAGTTTTGCCATTCCAAATTTTAGCTTTCATGTTGATGGGTCGCAGAGGGCATCAGCTGAGCTCCCGAAGCGCTTCCTGTCTAACGCAGTCATTTTTAGACCCATCACTACACGTTCCACCTTTGGCTTTTAACTTCACTGCTCAAATCAAACTCTCTATATGATGTTGGTAAATGCGTAAATAGTAGACTCTGTCATATATTTTCAGTAATTATACAAAGCGTCCCTTTCATACATGTAATCATGTGTCCAAAATGTAATCACACATTCTGGTGTCCAGATGCAATGCAAATGACTGTAATTAGAGACAAGTGTTAACAGTGAAAGCAACTGAACAGGCAGAGAAACAAAGAGCTCCAGCAGGTGTTTGTTGGCCTTTGGTTCTTTGGACAAAAAAAATGTGAACTGTTTGTCAGCGGCTGGTTCCAACTGTTGAGTTCACTGTAACATTACAATATAATATTCAGTGCCTTTAAATGTGCATGGTTTCATTTTGACATGGCTCAGTTAGTGCCAATTAAAATCTATTAAAATGGAACAAAACAATGTAGTATTTGAAACACGCAAGTACCTTTATACACAATGCACACATGACGAAATTTCCCTAAATCATATAGTTGAGTCACAGTTTCCAATTACAATTTAACAATTCTAATATAAAGCTATGACCAAACTTGGTGGTGGTTCCTCAGACACATTATTATATTATATAGTTATTAAACTAGTTATTCATTCATGTCATGTAGTTTTACTCAGTGATATAAAAGCAGGAATCCAAACTTTAAATGTATACTCTGATGGGAACACTGGCAAACACTGAAGACAATCAGCAAAAGCTATATAATGTATGACGTATTGTGAAGGTTAAGAGCTGCGTTTGTTCTCGATGAATAAAAGCATGTACATACTGGCTTTTATAGTCCAGAGATAACACCGGTGTATGAACAAATGCAATGCGTTCTGAGCCAAACAAGAACACTCGATAAATGTCAACCCTTTTTTCCTCAAACCACTAAATTGGAAGAAACCCTGTAGATGGCTGCCATTATCTGCTTTGGCAGACTCGATCTACTTTGTCCACTGGAATACCTTTGCCCTCTGGCATCAGACTCTCACAGCCAGCCGAATGAGACGGCAGCCAAATCCATCACGTCTTAAAACAGGCTTATTGTGTAGAGAGAGGAAGAAGAGAAGCTTGGAAAAAAAAAAAGTGACAATTAGTAGTACAGAGGTGTGATTTTAGCCATTAGGCAAAGGAATGTGATTTGGAAGGTCATCTTCACAGAACAAGAGTCAAATAGTAATAGAGTTTTTACTGTAGATTTAGTCAATAGCCTACTTTACAGCCATTGGGAATTACAGTTGTTAGATGTAAAGTTGGTGGTGCGGTGGAAGAGTGGTTAGCACTTCTTCCTCACAGTAAGAAGGTCCTGGTTTAATTCCCATCCAGGGCTGGGCCTTTCTGTGTTGAGTTCTCCCTGTGTCTGTGTATGTTTCCTCCGGGTGCTCAGGTTTTCTCTACCACCAAAAACATCAGTCTGACACGCCCTTGTGACACTAGCCTCCATTTTGTGTTTGTCCTCGGCTGTGTCTGAATCAAAACACTAAACTCTATATAGTGCACTATGTATAGTGATTTTGGTGATTTATATATGTAGTGATTTTAACTCATAGTGCTTTGCAAATTCTCGGAGAAGAGCAATCAATAGAGGAGAGCCGCACAATCAATACATGTACAGTTTGACTCTCTGTGGAAACGTAATCCATTGTAAATTCTTGATTATAAAAAGTTATGATGTAAAATATTAACGTTAGCTTACCTGGGCTCACACAGACGGACCTTTGAGAGTTTCCCCTTTGAGGCATTAAAGAGTTGCAATAATCCAGTGAGTTTTACTTGTTTTTTAACAACTTTGGTCATTAATAGAACCAAAGTTGTTAAAAAAAAACCTTAAGCTCATTTATATTTTTATTTAATTTATTTATATTTAAGGAACAGTACATATTGATAAACATGTCAATAAATTATGTACATGTAAATATGCCAGAATTAGCTCAATGGCTGCTTTACATCTGTTGACCCTGGCAGGTCAGGAGAGGAAAAAATATTAATAAATAAATAAATAATATTATTTTATTTATTAAATTAAATAATGTTACACATAACACAACATGTGCAACACATTGCACTCAACAAGTACACAATATATACAAATACATAGAACTAAGACTATGACAGTTATACACAACATAATAATAGTACCTCAGAGATGACAGGTCTGGTTCCTCTTAAACCATCTTTTGTCCAAGGTAACACAAAATATTTAAACACGTTTCTCTTCTTTCAGAAAAACATCTGAACATGACCTCGCTGTTGGGCACTTTGAAAATATCATGCAGACAGTTTTTTGAAATTGAACCAAAGATAAGAGTTGCTGAGCCACTCATCAGTACAGGTCATCGCTGATGTCAGATTTTTGGAGACCTTCATGTCAGACTTTAAAAATGACGGCAACGTCTGCATATAACTGCCAGACATTTGGTAAATCATTGATATATAATGAAAACAGAATAGGTTCAATATTATATCAAATACTTTGACAAAAGTCTATAATTAGCATCTATAATCAGAGTTTTTTTTAACTAAAGTCAACAATAAACACTTCCCTGTAGTCTCTGTCTTGTGTCTACTTTTGAGTCCTCACCTAGTGCCCCACAACACATCCACTCCCCAAAAATCTGATTTAGTAATTCAGTTTAAACTGGGATTCAGTGGAACCACTTTTATTTTTCCTAGCTTGGGTTTGGTTTGGTTGGTTTGGTGAGACTATACACCATGATGCTTTCTGTTTGTTCTGCACCAGCTAAAGTGGATCCAACCTACCACAGCTGCAAATGACTGATCAACACACAGATGGAAACAGCAACATGTCGCAACTTATAGATTACTGCACAAGCTTTTATGCTTGTAGTGCTTTGCCCAACCCAGAATCAATCAAGTGTGGATGACAAGAGGATGGTGTCGATATTTAAAGAACACATATCCCACTGTTATGTAACTATATTTAGTAATGGAAAGAGGAGTAAGAGTAACATAGGCAAAAGAATTGGGGTTCAGTTAGAGCTGGATACCTTCTTTTGACATTCTGAAGCAAATCATTTTTGGTATGTACACGTTATGTGTGTTGCATTTAGGCTCTGAGACCAGAACTAAAACAAACCTATGGAGACAGGCCACACGTTTGCACTAAACTCACATTAGACACTGTCACAGTTTTAAGTGTTTTATTTGAGAGACCTCTGTGAAATCCATTAACTCTTATACAGCCTATATGAAACACCTTACATAATCATGTTTTTTAAAATCTGTTAATGACAAATTGCTTAGGCACAATCACCATTTTTGGAGAGTCAGGTTGTTTACTTGTTTTTGTTGACTTATCTAACTTGACAGCATTTCCCTAAACCTGGCAGAGTGGAGCTTTCGTGGGAGAGTGTTACACCAACAGAGGCACAAATAATGTTACCGGTTCTTGACACATTCCCAACAGGAGTCCAAAAAAATAAAAGCAGTTGGAGTTGTGACTGCAGTGACAAGGACGAGATCCCTCACTGGCTTTGCACCTGTCACTGCTACTTACCTTTAAAAAGACACTGACTCAAGCAATCAAGGTGTTTTATGTGAAGTGGTAGCTTTTTGTTATTTAGTTTTGTGTGTGCCAAATGTACTTGTTTGAGCAAAATTTTGCATTTTGTTTCCCTGCTTTTTGTCTAAGAAGACTTTTCTAAAGGGTCAGAGGCTCTCGGTAGATTGTCATTCATGGGTCATTTTATAAATATATTTCTTAGTTTATGTTCACATTAGAGTTGTCACTTTTACAATGACATGCAGGGTTGCTGGAGCAGAGCTGTTTTTTTTTATGGATTATACATTATTAAAACTAACACTATTTTTGCAAAATTTGTTTGTTTTCAAACTAAAAAAAACAACATGACTGGTTTGAACCAATGGTGCAAATCAGTTTTGACCATTAAGATTGTTTGGAAACCAAGTTACCATTGCTGTTACTTTCTAGATGACATTGTTGTTATTATTGAATATAAGCTTTATTCATGGTATTTTGTGGTTTCCGTGTTATCGTCGAGGACAAGGGTCAGCAGGAGTCACTCTCGGTGATAACCGCAATCACAAAGAGGCTTTGATGAGGAAATCTCATTAGTGCTAATACCTGAAAGAAAGAAATGCTGCTTTCACACATCCTTCATGGTGTCTCCTTCATTACAAGTGAACACACAGAGTTTAGCAGAAATAAACAAACGAGACATACAGTATATGCATAGCCCTTTTAATGAGCTCATAACGAGGGTTTCCTAACATAATTTGGATTAAGGGACCTACTGGATAATGCCCATTAAGCAAATAAAAACCCTTCTGACTTCTCTGAGACTAGATCTTATCGTTTTTTGTTCCACACAATGACATAATGTATTAAGCAGTGCACAAAGGTTATTAGGTAATTCTGTCCATAAAGCATATACAGTGTGGAACATAGCCTTCATTAAAATGTATGGACAATCAGACTTAGCTGAGGCCATATGCTAACACTTGAATATCCTGTATGGCAAATGTTAATTATTGTATTTACATTTATGTTTTATTTATCAGTCCTGGGAGCATTTGCTTATTTATACTTTTGAGTTATGAATTGATTCACACTTAATCATAGATTCATGAGGGAAGTACTTATATTTGATTTTATAGTTTTTATAGTTTTAAGTGTCCCACTTTCTTCTAGAATATTATACACACAAACAAAGATGCAAGTTGATTAGTTCTAGGTACAGTGAAGAAAATGTAGCACTGAAGTAAAACATAATCTCATTAAATTAACATTTCAAAAATACACAAAAAGTGATGATTTAATTTAACAATGCAGGCTTTGACTAAAAGGATTTGGGGAGGCAGAGCAGCTCTCATGCGGCTAATGCTCCTCTGGCTGTTCATGGCTTTTGGACAAATTCCCAGTGGATCAATCGACAAGTCCCCTGCTGCCTCCCAAACTGTTTCATGGCACTGGATTAAAGAGGGAAGAAAAACAAGTCTGAACTCGAGACAGTCCCACAACAGCTCCAAACATGGGAAGCTTTTCCTTTCTCAGTCCTCTGCTTTGGATTGAATTTTTCTCCCAAGATTTCAATCCGTGAAACAGCAGCTGGCAACACAGCGCACACACACTTTGTACTTTTAATATGTTTTGAAAGGGAATTTTGTTCAAAGTTCAATTCTGGTGCATCCACATCTGTCCCGAAGCAGAAGGGTCTTTTAGAAAAGCTGCATTATTTGTAGCATTCACAAACATATCTAACAGTCTAGTTAAATGTTTTAATATGCCATGTGAAGGTTTGAATAACTTTTCAAAGATTTTGTGCTCCTGGTTGTATGCGCACTTTAATTAAAAGCTATTAATCATTGAGGGAAATTCTGCTTTTTATAATTGGTAATCATGGAAAAACAGAAACTGGAAACAAGCTCACAAGTTAAGTGCTGGCAGAGCAATTCACAATAACTTAAAATTAAAGGTTATGAATTGCAAATTAAATTCAGGTATCATATCTCAATTCAGCTGGAGATAATTGGCAATATCCTCAAATGAAATTTGTTTGGAACTGTTGCATTAATGCATTTTGCCAAGACAAGTGCATTCAATAAATCAGTTGTAATTTTCACGCACAATCAAATCTTATTCAACACAATTTGATAAAAAAAAAACTTTAATTAAATAATGCTTCACATGAAAATGTAATTTATGCAAAAATGACATGTCAGAGATTTATTCCATAAGGAAAATAACAACAAAGCACACAAAAAATGTGTTTTCTAAAACACTCGAAATTTAGGTCAAGCCAAAAACTGCGAGGTTTAGGATATCAGTTTCCATTTTCTCCACACTACCGATGACCAGTAAAAGTCTTATTCGTTCTAAACCACTGTAGCTGTAATCCAGCAGGGTTGCTGGAGCAGAGCTGGTTGACTTATAAGGCTTTTCTTTATGGCTAATTCATTATTAAACCTAACATTTGCAAAATTTGTTTGTTGTCAAACTAAAAAAAAAAACATGGTTTGACAATTATGATTGTTTGAAAACCAAGTGACCATTGCTGTTACTTTCTAGATGACATGGCGTTGTTGTTATTATTGAATATAAGCTTTATTCATGGTATTTTGTGGTTTCCGTCATGTTATGGTCGAGGGACAAGAGATATAGATATAGTTTATTTATTTAGGACAGCGTACAATGTACATTAAGCTGGAGAAGAGATGCTTGTATCAGATTATTGCTTAGCAGCTAATTTTCATTAACACGCGATAAAATGATTGCATAATTATTAATGCATTAACGCAAAAATAACGCTTATTTGCATTAACAATGTCCTTATATATAACAATAAATACCATAATCATTGTCTCTTTCCAGCTTTAACTGACCGGTAACATGTGGAGAGTGATGAAGAGGTTACTGTCTGAAGAGCTGCTGGTCTAATATAAAGATGTGATGTCACTTTTCAATGTACATACAGTATACATACATACATACATACATACATACATATAGTTGCGTATATATTTTAGATGTGTTCAAATTTGTTTTTGGTAATGATGTGCATTGCTATTGATGCCACCTGCTGCATCAATAAATTATAATATAAATTAAAGCATAGCGGCGATAAAGGCCCTCGCCTCCTTGCGACCGCGGGGACACATGTACTCGGAGGAATGCATTTCGTGCTTTAAAGCGTAAACTTCACGATAATGTCAAATAACCGGGCCTGTTCCTCTGCTTGAATCTTCTTCTGACTGGAGCCTGCTTCATCATCTCGGGCCTGTGCTACTGCTGGGGCCTGCTACACCACCTTGTATTTAGAGTTAAAGGTCTCCACATTCCCTGGTTTTCCTGGGATCTGTCTGAACTTATAAAAATAATAGAATATGTTTGGGCTAAGGCGAAAAACAAAATACTGACTGGAGATTTGCTCAGAAATCGCTGCACCCGCCTGTTAAAAAGTAAAAATGTAAATATTACTTGTCTAAAAAAACAGGTTTACAAGTTCCAAAAGATTCTGAAGAGCTTTCCAAGGCTCTAGTCTTGGCTCTGGAGAAGCGTCCTCTAAAGGAAGGATCCTGGCATTTTGTAAATGGCATTTATTTCCCAAAGAAATGGCTGCCTCTTCACAGGCTCATTACGACCACAGCCGTAAATGTATCAAAATACAAAATGACAACTTTGGTTGGCACTCGTGTCTAGATAATACTCAACAAATTTGGGGCCTTTTAGAAAAAAACACATTGGGTTTAATCTTTTGACCCGAGGGGTGCGATTTAGGTGGTCCCGTGTTCCACCCCACCTGGCGGACTTCCTGTTGAGTTTAGGCTGTGGCTGTCATAGACTTTTCTGTTTGTCCTGAGGTGTTCTATGGATGTACCAAGTTTCATTTTTCTACGTTGGAAAAAATTACTTTCACTTTCCATAGGCCGAATGTATTTTCATTTTCCAGGGGTCGCCACAGAGTCATTTCTTTTATTATTTTTTCAAATACTTAAGATACATCAATATTTCGCCAGGCTTAATTTTAGTGGCCAATAAAATTAACTTTTTACATTTACTGGGTCAAAATTAAGGACAATTTTGCAGAAAAATTTGCAGAAAAATAAAAATTAAATAAAAATATAAATTGAGCAAAAACAACAAGAAAAGGCATTGTCTATTTTGCACACAAGTGTTTAGCTCATTTTGCCTAAGTTTGGTGTTTGTGGAATGAAGCAGCTATTTTCTGTCAATTTTTAAAAGTGAGGTGTATTCTAACCCGGTTCACATTTTCAATTCAAAATGGCCGCCTTCTCGTGTGTGATAGGGTGTGGTCCCCATTGGCTTTTATGTTCATAAGCCCATGCTGGATGTGTGTACCAAGTTTCATTTGCCTAGGACAAACTAAAATTTTCCCTTCCCATTGACTTTTTCCACATTTTTGCGTTGCTATGGCAACACATTTATAAATAGGAGGTGGTTGTCATTGGCTTTTATGTTCGTCATGACATAAGTGATGTGTGTACCAAATTTTATGTCTCTATGACAAACTAAATTCTTGGGTCCAATTATAAGTTTGTAGGGGGCGCTAGAGGGCCATTTCTAAAGCAAACCCTTTTATTTACATATCTTTGTGTTCAGCTCGTGAATGTGCACAAACGCCTTTTTGGGTCCAACTTGATACGAGAAGGCGTTTGAGAGTTAAGGGATATTTTATTTTCACAAAACGGCGCCTCGTTACAGGCTTGCCACACCCACACCCGATAAGATATCAAAAATAAAATGACAACTTTGGTTGGCACATGTGTCTAGATGATACTCACCAAAATTGGGGCCATTTAGATGAAAACACATTGGGTTTAATCTTTTGACGCGAGGGGTACGATTTAGTTGGTCGCGCCTTTTACCCCACATGGCGGACTTCCTGTTTAGTTTAGGCTGTTTCTGTCATAGACTTTTCTGTTTGGCCTGAGGTGTCCTATGGATGTACCAAGTTTCATTTTCCTACGTTGGAAAAAAATTACTTTCACTTTCCATAGGCCCAATGTATTTTCATTTTCCAGGGTCGCCACTGAGTCATTTCTTTTATTATTTTTTCAAATACTTAAGATACATCAATATTTCGCCAGGCTTAAGTTTAGTGGCCAATAAAATTTACTTTTGCGCACATTTACTGGGTCAAAATTAAGGATAATTTTGCAGAAAAATTTGCAGAAAAATAAAAATTAAATAAAAATATAAATTGAGCAAAAACAACAAGAAAAGGCATTGTCTATTTTGCACACAAGTGTTTAGCTCATTTTGCCCAAGTTTGGTGTTTGTGGAATGAAGCAGCTATTTTCTGTCAATTTTTAAAAGTGAGGTGTATTCTAAGCCAGTTCACATTTTCAATTCAAAATGGCCGCCTTCTCGTGTGTGTTAGGGTGTGGTCCCCATTGGCTTTTATGTTCATAAGCCCATGA